>CM049849.1:7919890-8219890 GCA_027422415.1 Schizothorax lantsangensis
TAAGGAACGATGTCATCTCTGAGTTGATGGTGAGTAAAACCACAGAGTTTACTTAACTGGAAAGAATTCCATGTAACGAATTTCTAAAACAGAGTGCATTTTTTTTTTTACTTGTTTCAGGAAATTCACCAGCAGCTGGACTGAATGTAGGGTAGCAAAAAGAACTGTCAGAGATAGAGAATGATATGGAATGGATGTGAAAGATCCCACCTGCTGCTAAAGCCAAGAAGAAAACTCTGGCAAGTTTCTTCAAGGAAACCGCATGCACAGCACCAAGAGCATCGTTGTCAACCACATTTGATCCCATGGCACAGTTTAGAGAAGCAGTGGCTGGTGAACTCAATGCTTACATTTACATGCCACGTGTAGACCATGGAGAAGATCCACTGAAATGGTGGAAGTTCCACAAAAGTATACTTCCCTAGGCTATGTAAACTAGCACAGAAATATCTGGGCATACAAGCAACAAGCTCTGCATCAGAGAGAGCTTTTAGCACTAGTGGTAATGTTGTATCGAATCATCGCTCCTGTCTGAAACCAGGCAAAGTGGATATGCTTGTTTTTTTGGCAAAGAACCTCTGATGTGATAAGTAGATCTTTTTAGAAAGAGGATTTGGAAGTACCAGTTAGTCATAAAAAAAAAAAGATTTGGTGGTTTGAGTTTGATTGAACCACAATTTTATATTCAGTTTCCTTTTCAAAAGAGTTTATACTGAGTATATGTTGCATCCTGCATGAATGTCCCTGTTTGTTTGGACAAAATGTTAAAAATATCTTGTTTATTTAATTTAGCTATACTTTTGAGAAAATAAGTTTACATTAATGCAAATGTGATTTTCATTTTGTAAAAAAAATATTTTGAAAACATTTTCTAGTTTTACAAATACACATTTGACCATTATCACTAATCTGTGCATGCATTTTCCTTGATAACCAATCAAGTTGACTCATGGTACCATTTATAATATCGCTATCGCAATATTGACCTCAATAATCGCAATATGAAGTTTTTCTCAAATCATGCAGCCCTAGTTTTTTCTTAAAAATATTTAATAATAATAATTTCAAAAGCACAAATTCAAAAAGTGCCACTAATACAGAAAAAACTAATCTAAAACCGATAAATGCCGTTTCTTTTCTTTTTTTACTACCTATGCAATGCATCTATTTAATTATACAGATTATGTTTCTTACTGTGTTATTTATGTTGGTATGCACAGTTGGTGAAAACTGTGAAAAGAGTTTTCGTTGGCTTAAAAGTGGGTTTAGAATGGGCTTGTGGTTTTAGAATTTCATACAAATGCATTACCACTGAATCAGCATTACATTTGAAATGACACATTACAGTAATAAAATGCATTTTAACTATTAAAGCCTGTTACATTTGTTAGGTGCATATATCAACATATTCATTTCTGTAGCTTTTGAATTAATAGTATGTTTTAAATACACTGTCACTGATTTCAGTCTGGATATAAATATTCAAAACATCCGATGTATCGCCTTCGATAATGAACGCGATATGGCGTAACTTGTCTGTGAATTATGGCTCTAGTAAATGCCGCTCTATCTGAAAGCACGCGATGGAGATTAACTACTAATCACAGAACCGGCTTTACTGACGAGATGCGCATGATAATCGCATTCGATTATTTGCACAGCCTTATATGGGTCCTTTGACCATGGTTTGATTACTGTACAAGCTCCAAGCCAGAAGACTGTGGTCGTTCTGGTGGTGCTGGAGCCAGTGAAGGGGGCAGAGCCCAGTGCTGCCATCTGCTTTCAATTGAAAGTAGTTAAAACTGGTAGCTAAATGTCAATAGAAGTCATCATAATGGCAAATTCACTGATCTATATAAAGATGAATATAGATCAGTGAGCAATATGAGAACTTAGATAAGGTTTGTCCAAGAAGTTGCTACATTTGTCCCTTAACTTTTGAAAAAAGTCTCAAAAGGGGTGGGGAAGTTGCTAAATCTAGCTACAAAATTGCTAATTTGGCAACACTGCCAGAGCCAGAGAACCGGATGGAGCCAGCGGAAGAAGCAGGAAGCCAGGTGGAACCAATGAAGTAGGCACTTGCGGTCTTGGCCACTTGACAGTCTTAAAAACACCAAAGCACAGTGCCCTTAATGCACACGAAGTCCACAATATCTCGATTACCTCTCCGGAGCGCTATTTGAGGCCATCATGCATCATGTTTTGGAATAAATCATGATATTTTTGCCAAGATTTTGCAAGAGGTCACAGAAACCTAAATATTAATATAATAATCAGATATTATTACATATAATTTGGTAGAAAAACAAAGTGTTGCATGTTTTATTTTGGTGCAAAATGAGTAGTGGTGATATTTATTTTGTACAACATTTGCAACTGCTTTTCATCACTTAATTAGAAGCTCCACAAATTAAATTGTGTCACGTTATAGGGACTACTGAACAGACATTTAGAAGTTGATTTTAAAATGCAAAGTATTTAAAATAAAAATATAGCTATGTAAAAACTTGCATTTTTTTCTACACACGATTGTCATCTCCTCACTTGGACACTTGGGCCAAATACAGGAAATCCGGCATATAAGTAGTCAAGTGCAAAGACCGGAAGTGTGGGTATTGGACAAGGGGTAGGTAGGACCAGTGGCAAAGAAGAAGGAGCTTGGAAGCTGGGCGGGACCAGAAGAGAAGGAGGAGCATGGCTACTGGAGGAAACCAGTGGAGGGGGAGTGCTTGGAAACAGTTATGCACCGGCAAAGGCAAACACGCCTCAGAGGTGGGAGCACGAGTGAGACTCCACTCCAGGAAGTATAACTTCAAATATTCCCTCCAGGATGGACACAGCTCAAAACAAATAGGGCTACAGGCTCTAGCTCTGGGACAACCTTCTCCATCAGTGGAGGGTCCATGGAGGGCATAGGCTCTGGCTACTGCAAAATCACTTGTATTAGTTTAGATTTAATACAGTCATGATCTTGTAAAGACCACCAACTGAACAGAAAGTATATTGTTAGCAGTGTTTTGTGAACATTAATTGAGGGGGTAAATGTTTAAATTGCTTGCCATTATATTATGTATTTGGAAAATATAAATATATTATTAAAAATTAAAATGCACTGCACTGAAATTGTCACAATCAGAGTTAGTTTCATTTTCATGGACTGTTAGTTTGTATTCCTTATTTCTTGTGGTCAAAACACAAGAAGCAGGAAGGAAACATTCGTTTGTTTCCATAGTTGTTGATTATGTTGTGTACCTATTTCTTGTTGGGTTCTTCATTATCCTGTGTATATATGCCCTAACTTTCCTCTTTGTTTGGTGTCTTTACATACGTGAAGCTGTTATGTAAAATTTTCAGCCAGTTTGGAGTATCTGCAAGATCTGATCCACCCAGAGGACCAGATCTCTGTGTCTGGTCAGAAGTGCCCATTCCCCACGTTCCAGGGCCTGTCCATCCAGAGGACATCCCAGCACAAACATCTATGGATTCAGATTCAGAACAGCTTTACGTATGTAAAGACAATGCCAAACAAAGACTAGTCTAAGTGCATTTATACACAAGATAATGAGGAACTCAACAAAAAAACAGGTGCACAACATAATCAATAACAACTGTAACAGTTAAAAACAAAGTAGTGATCGGAACACAAGAAACACGAAGGACACACATGAAAACAAGGATTACAAACTAGTAGTCCATAAAAACTAAAACAAAACTAAATCTGATTGTGACATTTTCAGTGCAGCTGGTTTAAGTTTTTTAAATATATTTATATTTATAAATATAATATATTTATATTTTTCAAATATATAATAATATAATGACAAGCAATATAAACATTTACCCCCTCTTTATATGTTTATATGTAAATCAAAACTAATACAAGTAAATTAATTAGTTTAATTAGTTTTTCATAATATAGTTTTTATTCTAATTATGGCTAAAATTAGTATTGCAAAATCACTTGATTTTGCAATACTAATTTTAGCCATAATATAGAATATTCATTGTTCAATTATACTTGAATTATAATACTTCAAAACCTGTTTTGTATAAATGTAGGTATTTGAATCACTACTAACAAGTCAGATAAACATATACATACATACATACATACATATATATATATATATATATATATATATATATATATATAAACTATTAAACATTATATCTGTAATTCTCTTTCAGTTAAATAATGGAAGACAGGGTGGACTGGGTGTATACCAGAGCTTAAATTAATTTTAACATTCAGTCTTTTCAAAGCATTTTTAACAATTTACAGTTAACTGCGTGATTTGAATGAAACCCTTTTGTAATTCAAGTTGAAAATGTGCGGATGTCATCAATCAGGTGTGCTGTAAGACACCAGCTGCTGAAGAAGTTGTGCCTTCTCAAGCTCCAACATGGAAATCTGTTGATTCTTCTGGTTCACTTCCTGTATATGAAATCCACACAGTGCTTGTTATGTTGATAATAAATAGGACTGCACAACAGAAACAAAAACAATAAGAATACTATTATTATTACTGATCATCACCTTGACCAATGTGGCATTGCTCCACCGGAGGTCCCAGTCCGATCCTCCACTTTCCTCTGGGGCCAGATTGTTCCAGACACAGGAGTCACTCATCAGATTACCCAGACTGCCATTCACACGCTGCATACAAGACCGCATAGCGCAGGACCACCTGCCCTGTAAGGTACAGGTAATTTACAAATTTCTTAGGACAAAAAATGTAAAAGAAATAAATAAAATAAAGTACAGATAGGAAAGCCAATGTTTCACCAGCTGAACCAATGAGACACCTGTAAATAACAGTACAACATATTGAACAAACTGTACCTCCATTCCGCATATCCTCACTTTGAAAAAGTTTACTTAATCCTGCTCTTGTAGACCAACCTTTCTTCAGACTTTAGCTACAGTATAACCTTAAGACACGTGACCAAGCTTACCAAGGACTTCAGGATCAAAAGGGATAGTTCACTCAAAAATGAAAATTCTGTCATTAATTACTCACCCTCATGTCATTCCAAACCTAAGACCTTCGTTTAACTTTGTAACAAAAATCCAAGAGCTTTCTGACCCTGCATAGACAGCAACAGAACTGAAACGTTCAAGGCCTAGAAAGGTAGTAAGGACATCATTAAAATAGTCCATGGGATATCAGTGGTTCAACCGTAATGTTATGAAGCTACGAGAATACCACGACGCCAGGGTGTGCTGTGCCTTGTTTTCAATCAGAGGAATGCACACGCATGCATCGTGGTACTGTCTTGAACGCTCGGCAGAGAGTGACACGGAAGAGAAGAAATTGTTGAATAAAGTCATGATTTTTGTTTTCTTTTTGCACAAAAATATTCTCGTAGCTTCTTATCATGGACTATTTTATCAATGTCCTTACTACGTTTCTGGGCCTTCAGTTCTGTTGCTGTCAGAAAGCTTTCTGATTTCATCAAAAATATCTTAATTTGTGTACCAAAGATGAACTTACAGAAGGTCTACAGAAGGAACAACATGAGGGCAAGTAATTAATGACAGATTTTTCATTTTTGGGTAAACTATCCTTTTTAGGGTTGGCATTTAATGGTTTTAGGTTTGACCCAAAAATGAAAATTCTGTTATCATTTACTCACCCTCAAGTTGTTCCAAGTTTCTTTCTTCTGGTGAACACAAAAGAAGATACAGTATTTTGAAGAATGTTGGTATGCACCGACTTTCATTTTTTAATACTATGGAAGTCAATAGTGACCAGCAACTGTTAGGTTACCAACATTCTTCAAAATAACTTATTTTGTGTTCAGCAGAAGAAAGAAATTCATACAGGTTTGGAACAACTTGATGGTGAGTAAATGACAACAGAATTTTACAATTTTACATTTACATTTCTGCATTTAGCAGACGCTTTTATCCAAAGCGACTTACATTGCATTCAAGTTACAGTTATACATTTGATCAGCTCTTGCTTTCCCTGGGAATCGAACCCATGATCTTGGCGTTGCT
Organism: Schizothorax lantsangensis; assembly: GCA_027422415.1. Taxonomy (NCBI): domain Eukaryota; kingdom Metazoa; phylum Chordata; class Actinopteri; order Cypriniformes; family Cyprinidae; genus Schizothorax; species Schizothorax lantsangensis. The sequence goes on from CM049849.1 coordinate 7,925,895, forward strand.
AGCGCCATGCTCTACCATTTGAGCTACAGGAAAGCCCTGTATTTTTGGCTCATATATAACTTGGTTTCACATGCGTACAACAAGGAATTTCAGAAATACTTTTGATACCTGTGCTACCAAGTTGGGATGATCAATGACAAACATGGATGACAAACAGATGAAAGTAGGATCAGTCTTCTCTGGTCGATGTCATGACACCATTATTTTGGCAAAATAATTTTTTCTTCATTGATAGCCAATGTTAGTATAAATAAAATTTATTTGTTATTTGTTTAAATGTATTTAAATTGCACAAAAAAAACAAACAAAAAAAAACTTATTTCATAGTAGATATCAGTTACTGGTTATATTTTTGGAGGGCTCTGGTTTAGGTTAAGGGTTAGTACAGTAGCCTGTTTTAACATTGGTTATAGGCCAGTGGTTTTCATTCCTGGTTTAGGCACCTACAGCACTGTACATTTGTATGTGTACCTTATTTAACAAACCTAATTTAGATCATCAGCTCATTTGGGAGATGAAAAGTTTTGAATTAAGTTAAAATGTGCAGGTATTGAATTGAAGTCTGCAGGAACGGGCCTCCTTATACTTCAGTTGTATACTCTTGCCTTTATGTAACAGCAGCATTACTCAGGTGTGTTTTGTGAAGGTACATACCTCTCCATCCAAGTCTCCTGTGCTGAAGCTAACTTGCCTTTTTAAATTCAGCTTCAGGTGATTCTGGTACCACAGCTGTGTTTGTTCCACAACCTGCAGTCCAGCCCACAGGACGTCTTTTTGTCTTTCCATGTCTCTACGTCTCTTTAGCTAAAAGAAGCATTCATTTATCATAAACATTGAAACCCCACACTACATATTAACTAAGTGTTTTGGCACATTACAAATGTCAGAATTAAGCATTACGACTGGAACATATAATGATATACAGATTAATCATCTGATATTTGGCCATTTTGAGATTACTGCATTGGTCGATAACCTGTTTGGCCGATTAACAGAAGTGTTGCTCCCCCTACAGAAAATATGCAAGTAACTATTGTGTTAAACAAATGTTTTGATAAGCAAAAAATCGTATTTGTGTCTCATTTACTATGCTATTGGTGATCAGTCACCAAAAATGCCTTGGCAATCATTGCATCCCAAATGACGCACTATACACTATGCATTTATACACTATGTACTCAGCATGCAGCAGTGTATGAATTATACTACTGAGCAAAAGTCTTAGGCCATTATTATTTTCACCACCAACAACAACAACAAAAATGGTTTTAAGACAGTTATTTCTATCTATTGCTTTAGTGTGTCAGTAGGAAATATCAGTTTACATTTCCAAACATTCCTTTTGCCATTAATTGTAATAATCCAGTGAGATTTTTTGTATGCACAATGAGTCTGACAACAGCCAGTGCTTCACACAGAGATGTGATCTCCCCATCAAGTCCATGGAATGACATGAAGAAATTGAGACAGACTAAATACAGAAGAACTGTGGCAATGACTCCAAGACACTTAAAGAAACCTACCTGCAAAGCTACCTGAAAAATTATGTGCAAGTGTACCTATAGGACAAAAGCTTGTTTTACATGCAAAGGGTGGTCACACCAAATGTAGAGTTGATTTAGTTAATAGAAGTTAATTGATAAATAACATTTATGACATTATTTTTGAAAGCATCCTTACTTTACAGCACTTTTCACAGTACTGCAGCTTTGCAGGTAATTTTCTTAAGGTGTCATGGAGATGTTGCCACAGTTCTTCTGGATGTAATCTGTCTTAGTTTCTTCTGTTTCTTCATGTCATTCCAGATGGACTTGATAATGTCCATGAGATCAGTGTGGATATCACACTAGCTGTTGTCGGACTCCTTGTACAAACAAAATCTCACTGGATTATTACAATTAATGGCAAAAGGAATGTTTGGAAATGCAAACTGATATTTCCTACTGACACACTACAGCAAAAGATAGAAATAACTGACTTAAACACTTTTTTTGGTGAAAATAATAATGACCTAAGACTTTTGTACAGTAGCGTATATAAGATTATTTTGTCATTCATAATCGGAGTCTGATAGCCCTCCCTCCCTGTAATTAATGGCTGCGACAATTGGGTGCAGAGAGTCCAAAAGTCCACACTTCAAAAATATGCTCAACTAGATCAATATTAAACCAAACTTTAAGATTCTTTTTTTTTTTTTTTTTATTTGATGCATGTCCTCACAAATACTACTTTTAAGTTTCATCACTATAGACAAAACTGTCCTGTTTCCATCCCATGTGAGAAACATTTTTTCCTCCAAAATTACACACAGTAGACAATCTCTTACCCGGTGGAAGCAGTGCAGTGCATCAGGGCTGTAGAGGCTGTTCTGGAGAGGGATGATGAGAACGGTGTAATAGCCATCACATGCCATGTGTACAAACGCTGGCACCAAATTCAAGACATAACACAAATGAATAATCAGGACAGAGAAGGCAAGAAACAAAGAAATATGAAGCCTTGTGAGAATGAGCAAGAAAGGGAGGGACGGAGGGAGGGACGGAGGGAAGGAATGAATGTAAATAGATACTCAGGAAAATTTCAATAAAAGCTGATGATGAACAGCATTTGTAGTTATGATGGCTGAATTACTTACACTGTAAAACCAGAACTCTAAACATGCACCTAAAGATGATAACAGAGATACGATTTTGTGATTGTAAGACATTATTCTCCTCAGCAAGCTGTCAATAAGAACCCCTGAGCTATCAGATTAAACTGGAAACACCTGATTTCGTCTCTGCCATCATTCTGAGTTTTCTGTTCCAACATGTTAGGGAATGTGACTGAACCTGGACTGAAATAATAAGAGGTGTGTTAACACAACTATTTGAATATAAACCAATAATATTTCAGATGTAAAAGCAGGGGTGTTTACAGAACCTGAGCATTTGGGGCCACATTTATAAAGAAGCCAAATTTATAAAGAAATCCAACAGCTGAAACTGCTGTTCATTTTACAATGGTTGCATAGGACTTGATACAGAAAAACATGACTCAAGTTATGTTCAGTTAGTTCAAAATATACTATATTATTACAGGAGCATTACTCCTCACGCAGCTTTAAATGTCAACACAAAACAGACCTCTTTTTAAGTCTTGGCACATTTGAGGCAGCTATGTGACGCGACAGACAACTAGCTGTTCAGTACAGTTCCCTTCACATAGCAGGGCTTTGCCGAAAATATGGTTGTGAGTCTTGAAAGTTTATGGGTGGAAGGTTGGTTATAGAATGCAGTTGTCAATCCTGTAAATAACCGAATCGTGTATGAATGCAACCATATTGATGACTCAAATGCAGGACCGACAACTGTATTCTGCTGCTGTGTGAACGTGGCATTAGGTGTCTTCAACTATACTGTATTTAAATAAAGAACCGAAAGCTTCATGTATGTTATGTCTTTGTCTCTGTACTTCTGTTCAACCCTGTTATGTTGTCACATCCACCCATATTTCATCAATCATATTTAAGATTGTGACTGTCCAAAGCACCTCTAAAACCAGGCAGGGAGATCAGCAAACCAGCTTACACTATTTGTTTATGTCTCTTTAAAAGGAAGAACATCACTAATTTAGCCAGAACCACAAAACCTCTCATTAACATTATTAAAGAGGAAAATAAAGCTTTACATTCCAAGCCAAAGTCCTGCTGCGATTTGAGCAAATGAACTGCCTTAGAGATGAGAATTCAACCACTTTTGCTGTTAGCTGAGCAAGAAACGTTTAGGATAATAGGAGAAATTAAAAATTTCAGATGGCCAATTGATTTGCAGAACAATTCACTGTTCGAACGCAATCAAACACAGCACACTTAGGACATCTGCTGGTCACACATGCTATGGGAAGACTTAAATCGGCAACAATCACACAGTTACTCATCCAGAGTAAGGAAAAGGGCTGGGAAAATCACTTTGGACCCCTCACATCCAGGTCACTTCCATGAACTGTTGTTGCCTGGTCGCTAGTACAGAGTATTGAGCACCAGAACAGCCAGGCACAAGAAAAGTTCTTTCCTCAGGCCATCACCTCATGAGCAGTTAAAAGCCCCCACTGTGCAATACAAATGTGCAATATACTGTCCCTGCACATGCCCAACATTATTTATACTTACATTTATTTGAAGTAGCATGCTTTTACTTACATTCCCTTGTATATAACATATATGTATCTGTACATACATATTTTGTCCATTGTCTTTTTTGTCTATTGTTTATATCCCAATGCTCAAGCAGAAGCATTTCAAAGTTTTGAATAATAGTGTTCATTGACTGGAATCCTACCGTATTCGTTCACTTGGCTAGAGGAGAACTGCCTGTATTGTATAAAGCATTATATAAATAAATGTGACTTGACTTAGAAACTGTATTTTTCAAGTTAAAAAGTACTCACAAAGTAGTATTAAAAAGTTGTTTATCTACAGTCAAGCAAAAAGTAGATTAACTGCATTTATAATGCTTCTACAAAAGCTGCTTGATTTCAAAAATGGTTACTGTCAAGCAAAAGGAAAAATGTTTGTAGGTTAGTAACGACACTGCTCGTAGTTAGTTACATAGACACAACTAAGGAGAGTAACTTAGTGTTGGCTTCCATGAATGCAGTGCTTATATGTCAAGTAAAAATACATATTCAGAACTTATTCAGGTATGTGTTTTCTTGTTTTGAATTTTATGCATTGATTGGGTGAACCTAATTAATTTTACTCATAGCCTAGGCTATATAGGCTATATGTTGCTGAAAATATTTGTGTGATTGATAGATAGATGCTAAATGAATGAATGTCTTTATATTTCTAATACAGATAGAGGATAGTGATGGGAAGTCCGGTTCTTTTCCGCGAACCGGTTCTTTCGGACAGTTCGTTTCAATGAACCGGTTCAAAAAAAACGGTTCATCGGTTCTTTTACGCCCTAACGTAATGACGTCATAATTATATAATCTATCAAAAGAGTAAAGGAAGAGACCAAAAGGTTCCTAACTGGACAAGATAATTTATTTGGGCATCAATATCCAAGGAGACTCAAGAACACAGCATAAATAACTGAATAGGGCACTTTTATTCTTATACAATAATACAACTAATATTAAAACCTCCACAGGGCAAAGCAGCAGGTTAAGATGGTTATCACATACAGGCCTATACTTCAATTAATAGTGTATTTGACAAATCACTAATTACCCAGACTAAGTAAACAATCAACGAACAGAGAGGTCTTCAGCAGAGGGTTTCCACACCTTAAAATTAGTTCAGGTGCCCACCAATTATACACAATTTCATTACACGGCAAACACCAAAGATACAAAAATTCATAAGTGCATCCATTAAATTACACACTTCAATACACACCAAAAATCACTCGATATGTGCCAAAACCACTCTGGCTAACTACTTAGCCGTCGTCAATATAAAACAGTATGAGAAATGGCACATGAAAGAATTACCTGCTCTAATACCCCATACACACCCACACTCACACTTACACACACACATACAAACGCCGGGGGACCGGTAACAATTAATCAATCACATTAAACCAGGACTCCCCGGCAAATAAGACACTTCATATATACACACACCATTCAATAAACCATAAAGGCAGATAATGGGCTGCTGGCCTTCTTACCCGCCACCGGACATGGGGTACAGCGTTCGGGAAGACAACCGGCGGCCGCCGAATTTTAGCTAGGGAACCCAAAACTGCAAACTATCCCTCCCAATCGCTTCACACACGTCGCAAAGAAACATCCAGCCCACGTCCCGGCACGGTAGCCTCGGCAAGAAGCTCAGCAGCACTCCCAACCAAAATCCCTGCCCACAACAACATACTTCATACCTTTATCAATTCCATTAGAAATGCAGCACAGGTGTTTGTCCCTTTCCCCTAATGAGACGCAAGGCAGATACTATGGGCGCAACCACTGTCGCCCCTCCCCTTGTCTAAATGAAGGGTTTACATCCACCCCCCCTACTCCAAATGTGTCCACACATTCCCAGATACCTCACATTCTATAACGTAGAGGAAACAGGCCCTTTGTGGCCCGCGTGGACCGCCTCAAATACTCAGTCTGTGAAACATATGGGCTAGAGGGACCTTCCCTCGATGCAGTCTGTAATGTCTCTTCAACAATGTCCGTATTAGAGGTCTCTCCTCCATCCCTCTGTATGGGTGCTGGTAGCCCTGTAAAACAGCCCCCCACCCAAGGATACATACAGCAATTACTGTTCACAGGATTGACATTAGAATCAGTAGGTGCAACCTCAACACTTTTCCCTTCTAAGGGCAAGGCTATATCAAATTTACATGGGCTTAACATATTGCGATGCAAAACCCTCTCCTCACCATCAACCCCTTCCTTCTTAACAACATAAACAGGTATATCGAGATTAGGTTGTGACATGACAACATACACATTCCGTTCCCATTTATCATCCAATTTACCCTGTCCCCTGGCCCTCTTATTCAGGACCATGACTCTCTGCCCCATCAACAAAGGTTCCCCCTTAACTTTACGATCAAACCCCTTCTTTTGATGAAATTGAGCCTTCTGCACTTGTTTTCGGGCTTGATTATAGGCAGACACTAATCTTTTATGATGGTGATGCACCCAACTGTCAACTGTGCCCAAAAATCCATCTTCCCGGCCCAGCATGACATCAATGGGCAATTTTGCGTGACGGCCAAACATCAAAAAATACGGGGTATAGCCTGTAGAAGGGTGAGGGCTGTTATTGTAGGCCTGTACCAATTCTGCCACATGTTGGTCCCAATCCTCTTTCTGATCATCCTTTAAAGTGCCCAGCATATTCAACAGTGTCCGATTAAAACGTTCACATTGTCCATTTCCAGCTGGGTGATAGGGAGTCGTATGAGACTTACTGATATTATACAATGAGCATAGCTCTTTAATGACCCTTGATTCAAAATTTGGGCCCTGGTCTGAGTGCAGCTGATCAAACCCCCCAAATGACAGTATAAAATGTTTCCACAACACCCTTGCAGTAGTCACAGCAGTCTGGTCCGCAGTGGGCACTGCAACTGCATAACGAGTGAAGTGGTCCATCATAACTAAGATGTTACACATCCCGCTGCGTGCAGTCTCCAATGACAAAAAATCAACAGAAACGATCTGAAGAGGGTATTCTGATTGTATAGATAGAAGAGGGGCACTCACTTTATTTGCAGGAGTCTTGTGCAGGTTGCATCGAACACACTGAAGGCACCACTTCTCCACTCCTCGTGCCAGCCCAGGCCAAAAGAAACGTCGATGGGCCAAGCCCAGAGTCTTTTCCGCCCCCAGGTGTCCTGCGTGGTCATGCACCCACTCCAGGACTTGTGTCTGCAGACACTGAGGCCCCACTATTTGCTTCCATTTGTCAAATGTCTTTGGATCACATACCTCCCTGCACAGCAGTCCCTGATCCACACAGAGGCGGGCCCACTGTCGCAACAACACTTGGGTAGACCGGTCTTCCGCTGCTCGCTCTCTTGGAGAGGGCCCTCTCCCTCTGTCCATATAGATCCACAGTCGTGATACCGCTGGATCAGTCCGCTGTGCCCTCCTCCACTCGGCCAACAGGCTGGGGCCAACCTGGTCTCCTTGATCTGTATGTGCCACTATCTCGAACTTGTGACCCTCCTCTAGGTCCTCAGTAACGGGAACAAAAGCATGGACACAGGCACGGACGACTTCAGATGCGACATATCCGACCTCACCACATGGGACTGCCCCATCCTCTAGGGGCCTGGCAGAAGTCTCACTCACAGGCCACCTGGAGAGGGCATCAGCATTTCCATTTGTTCGCCCCGGTCTATAATGCACCTCAAACTGGAATCCTGCGAGCTGGGCCGCCCATCGTTGCTCCACTGCGCCCAGATTTGCTGTATTCAGATGAGCCAAAGGATTATTATCTGTGAAAACAGTAAAGGGAGACACAGCAAGATATTCCCTAAACTTTTCCACTATAGCCCATTTTAAAGCCAGAAGTTCCAGTTTAAATGAGCTGTAATTTTTATCGTTCCTTTCTGTTGGTCGGAGACTTCTACTTGCGTAAGAAATTACTCTCTCCTTCCCCTCTTGAACCTGGGCCAATACTGCTCCCAATCCTGTCTGGCTGGCATCAGTGTACAACAAAAATGGCAATTCAAAATCAGCATATGCCAATATGGGTGCTTGTAGGAGATTCTCCTTCAATTCCTTAAATGCAATGTCCTGTGCCTCTCCCCATGCCCAACCATCTGTTTTTCCTGTGGCCGGTCGAGTACGCCGCTTTGATGTCCCCCACAACATTGAGTTCAGTGGTGCTGCAATCTAGGCAAAGTCTTTTATAAAGCGTCTATAATATCCTGCTAAGCCCAAAAAAGCACGCAACTGAGTAATATTTTGAGGGGTTACCCAGGCCTCCACTGCCCGCAACTTCTCCGGGTCCGGTGACACCCCTCCTTCTGCAATCACATGGCCCAAATAATGAACTTGACTCTGGAAAAGGGAGCACTTACTGAGTTTGACCTTTAGGCCAAAGTCCCCCAGACGACTGAAGACTAAATCTAGATGGGCAATGTGAGCCTCAAAGGAAGGGGAAAAAACAATTATATCATCCAAATAAAGCAACAATGTTTCAAAATTTTGGTCCCCCAAGCAGCTCTCGACCAGTCTCTGAAAAGTTCCTGGGGCATTGCACAACCCCATCGGCATCCGGTTAAATTCATATAGCCCCGTCGGTGTCACAAAAGCAGTCTTCTCTTTGTCAGCTGGGTGCACCCCCACCTGCCAATACCCATGTGCTAGATCTAATGTTGAAAACACTCTAGATTTTTTCAATGAAGCCAATGACTCCTCAATTCTAGGCACAGGGTATGAATCTTTATGAGTAAAACTGTTCAGCCGCCTGTAGTCTACGCAGAAACGAAGGGTGCCGTCCTTCTTTCTGACAAGCACTACAGGCGCTGCCCAAGGACTATAGCTCTCCTTAATAATACCATTTTCAAGCATATTATTTAAAAGTCCCCTTACTTCTTGATACAATTTTGGTGGAATCCTATTATAACGATCTCTAATTGGGGCTGCATCACCTGTTGGTATTACATGTAAAACCCTATCAGTATGCCCATAATCCTCATCATGTTCTGAGAAAACCTTCGGATGCTTGGATAACAAATCAGAAATCATTTCTTGTTGTTTGGTGCTAAATTGCAATGGATCTAAAGAAACGGCCACAGGCCAGGGCATCTGTTCTGGTCTTGCATCCTGCACGCTCTTTTGCCTCACCCCCACCTCCACAGTCTCATTATCCAGTGGTCTTAGTTCTACGTTTCCCTACAACCTTGATGGACACAACTCAACATCAGAAATCTGACCCTGCCGACTACGCCAAGTTGTAACACTCCAAAGTTAAATCAAAAGAGTAAAGGAAGAGACCAAAAGGTTCCTAACTGGACAAGATAATTTATTTGGGCATCAATAGCCAAGGAGACTCAAGAACACATAAATAACTGAATAGGGCACTTTTATTCTTATACAATAATACAACTAATATTAAAACCTCCACAGGGCAAAGCAGCAGGTTAAGATGGTTATCACATACAGGCCTATACTTCAATTAATAGTGTATTTGACAAATCACTAATTACCCAGACTAAGTAAACAATCAACGAGCAGAGAGGTCTTCAGCAGAGGGTTTCCACACCTTAAAATTAGTTCAGGTGCCCACCAATTATACACAATTTCATTACACGGCAAACACCAAAGATACAAAAATTCATAAGTGCATCCATTAAATTACACACTTCAATACACACCAAAAATCACTCGATATGTGCCAAAACCACTCTGGCTAACTACTTAGCCGTCGTCAATATAAAACAGTATGAGAAATGGCACATGAAAGAATTACCTGCTCTAATACCCCATACACACCCACACTCACACTCACACTTACACACACACACACATACAAACGCCGGGGGACCGGTAACAATTAATCAATCACATTAAACCAGGACTCCCCGGCAAATAAGACACTTCATATATACACACACCATTCAATAAACCATAAAGGCAGATAATGGGCTGCTGGCCTTCTTACCCGCCACCGGACATGGGGTACAGCGTTTGGGAAGACAACCGGCGGCCACCGAATTTTAGCTAGGGAACCCAAAACTGCAAACTATCCCTCCCAATCACTTCACACACGTCGCAAAGAAACATCCAGCCCACGTCCCGGCACGGTAGCCTCGGCAAGAAGCTCAGCAGCACTCCCAACCAAAATCCCTGCCCACAACAACATACTTCATACCTTTATCAATTCCATTAGAAATGCAGCACAGGTGTTTGTCCCTTTCCCCTAATGAGACGCAAGGCAGATACTACGGGCGCAACCACTGTCGCCCCTCCCCTTGTCTAAATGAAGGGTTTACAATTAGCACAGAATCAGTTGTCCAAAAGACGTGCTGTGTCCGTCATAGCTGCATCCGAGAACTTAGGCAGCTGACTCACTGCCTCACTGCACTCATGAGGCAATGACTCAAAGGCACCTCACAAAACTGATTTCGGACAGGCTTCAGTGTAACATTTTAATGATCTACAACAAAATAGAACGAGTTTTGGTGATAACTAAACAAATATTGAATTACTATAATACTAATTTCTCGCTAGAAATAACATCAAAAGTGCAAAAGGTTAATCAGAAACATACATTTACACACAAACTAACCACCAAACGCAACTTTCAGACGCCATCTTTATTTTTTTTAGCTCAACAGTCACGGAATGGAACGCACAGGATTGTGGGATATCAAAGGCAGCGAAGGATACATCTATGCTGCCTTCAAAAATCGATCAGATGAAGGTATCTCATGAGACAGGAAGTGAAGCTAACTTTGGATTCGGACGTGCCTTGATGCCTTCCTGCCTTGAAATGCCTCCGAAGGCAGCATTTTTCAGTTTCGGATGCAGCCAGAGTAGGCAATCACTGTTCGCCGAATCACGCATGCGCAGTATCATCAGCTCATCGGTTCTCAAAGAAAGAAACGGTTCTCTATGGGATCATATTCCCGCCAAAAGTATTGCAGTCACGGATAAAAAAAATAACAAGCGTGAAAACAAAATTTAAAAACGCAAGTAAAAATATATTGCACAAGATTTAAAAATGAAAGCAAAGTTTTCAGAATAGCAAGCAATGGTCACGGATCGAAAAATAATAAGCGTAAATAAAAAAATTAATAACGCATTTTTAAAACTAATAAGCATGAATCAAAACTTTAAACACATTTAAAATCATATTGCACAAAATTGAAATATTAATGCAAAATTATCTGACTTTCGCACAAAATCATGTTTTCCTTGGTTATATTTCTCAGTTTATTCTGCTCTCATAAATTTTCTGCTCATATTTTTATTTTTTGTATGCTTATGCTGTTTTTCCCTTCGTGCTTGTTTCCATGTTCTGCGCTTGCTTTCCCAAATGTTGCGGTTAGAGTTTCATGTAAATCAGCGCGGGCTCAAGCGTCTTCATTGGTCCACTAGTTCTCGATTGACAGCTCCTCCTCAGCCAATCAGTCGAAGAGGGGCGGTGACGTCACTCCAGTGCGCCTCATTAGCTGCCGATGCTCAGTGTTCTGTTCACTTGTACAGGTGAAAATGGATTACTGTCAGCTGGGAAACATATTTCCGTACAGGACCCTGTTATATATGTCTGTCTGTCACTGCTGTACGCCTGCCTGGCGATCCGTTAACGTTAAATGAGTGAATTGGTAAATTAATTATGAATGAATGAATGTAATGTTTTTGCATTGACTAGGCTAGATTTGACTACTGATCAATGAAAGCGATAGTGTTACAGAGGAGACAGTTACAGATGCCAGGTGGATTTGATATACACAATGATTAATTTGCATAAGATTCATTTGTATATTGTGTTTATTTACATAAACACAATATGCAACAAGCTACATATATAATTGCATAACACTATCATATTAATGTTTTAAATATATAAAGTTACAATACAGCAACAATATGAAAGTAAAACAGCCAGCAGGTGGCGGCAAGTATCTTTAGAGTAAGACATTAAATCATTCATTCAAACGGCAGATTCATTCAGTGAGGAATAAAGTGAATCATTCAATATGAAAGCTGCTGTGTGTTGCTTGTAGGTGCTGTTCTGCTGTGGCTTTGTCAAAATAGAGCAAAATGAGAAAATAGTTACAATATTAAACTCACTCAAATTTTCCTTCTTGTTATATTGATTATACTACAGTTCAATAAAGATTTTCAATGGTGCTGATATTCGGGGAACACTCTTCCTGATGTGATATTGCTTAATTGTGTAATTTTCTAATCTCAGAGTAACACAAAATGTGATAAATCTTACAAAACCATCAACCTTATCAATTACATACTGTCACAGTTCGATTGCTTCAGTCTGTTGTGCTGCTGTGCGGTTTGTGATCGTAGCTCTGCTTTTTTATTGAATCTTTACCTTACTTTCACTCTGTTGTTTAAAGTGATAATATATAACTTAATTCCCACCATATTTCTGGTATTATCTATCAAACTAATCTGATTGTTCGCTTTTAAAACCACGAGTGCAGCGCGTTAGCATTCGCTAGCCGGATAGCTTGTCACTCGCGGTTCCATTCGCGTTGCTATTCGCGCCTATTATTGTTTTCTTTTTAATCGCTCCGTTTTCATTTCTCTCTCGCTCCATTTTTCACGAGTTCATCAAACAACAGTGGTAAGTGGTAAGTGGAGTGGTAAGTGGTAAGTTAAGTTGGTATCATTCATCAATCACGGTGAGTAATGGCTTCTTCTCCTGCTATTGTTATTTGCACAGTCTGCCACATGTACAGTTTATCTATCTCTGTCGGCGATGAGGGATTCACATGTGATAAATGCAGGGAAATAGTTAGGCTGACAGAGAAGGTTTTAGAACTAGAGACACGCATCCAAACTTTAGTTGAGGACAGTAAGAATGTGAGGGCTGTAGATACTGCTTTGGATGTGACTAGCTCAGGGACTCCTGTACATTGTTCGGTTCCGGCATTAGCGCCTGTGCAGCAGGGCAACTGGGTGACTGTGAGGCAGCATAGTCGCGGGTCAAAACACCGCTCTTCCGTTCCGATCAGAACATCAAACAGGTTCTCCCCACTCAGTGATGCACCCACTGAGAAACCTGGTGAAAGTGCTCTAGTTATTGGCGATTCTATTGTACGGAACGTGAAAATAGAGACACCAGCCACCATAGTCCATTGTTTACCGGGAGCCAGAGCGCCTGACATCTTGTCAAATTTAAAAGTGCTGGCTAATGCTAAACGTAAATTCAGTAAGATTGTTATCCACGCCGGCGCTAATGATGTTCGACTTCGCCAGTCGGAGATCACTAAAAATAATGTTAAAGAGGCGTGTGAACTTGCAAGTACGATGTCAGACACTGTAATATGCTCTGGCCCCCTCCCTGCTTACCGGGGTGATGAGATTCATAGCAGACTGTCATCATTAAATGGCTGGATGTCTAAGTGGTGCCTGCAAAACAACATAGGTTTTATAGACAATTGGACGAGTTTTTGGGGCAGACCTGACCTGTTGAAAAGAGATGGTGTTCATCCCTCCTGGGGTGGTGCCGCTATTCTCTCTAGAAATTTGGCACATAGTCTTAGAGTTCATACTTGACTAACTGGAGCCCAGGTCAGGAAGCAGACAGACTGGCTAAACCGACCGTCTGCTAGCCGCCTCACGTCACAGAAGTCAGTTAATTCTCAGCACATAGAGACTCCTTCACCTAGATATCACACTATAGAGATTGTGTCTGTTCCCCGAACTAAAAAATACAGAAAACGTCAAAAACTATTTATGAGTAACCATTTAATTGATGTTCAACAAATAAAAAATGTTTACAATACACAGAAACAATTGATAAAACTTGGTTTACTGAATATCAGGTCCCTTTCTACAAAAACACTTTTTGTAAATGATTTGATTAATGATCATAACCTAGATTTGCTCTGTTTGACAGAAACATGGCTAAAACCAGATGAATACATTATTTTAAATGAATCCACCCCCCAAGATTACGGTTACAAAAATGAGCCGCGTCCAAAAGGTAAAGGGGGAGGTGTTGCTACAATTTATAACAATATTCTCAGTATTTCTCAGAAGACAGGCTTTAAGTATAACTCCTTTGAAGTAATGGTGCTTCATATAAAATTATCTAGAGAAAAAAGTATTAATGATAAATCCCCCGTGACGTTTGTACTGGCTACTGTATACAGGCCACCAGGGCACCATACAGACTTTATTAAAGAATTTGCTGATTTTCTATCAGAGTTAGTGCTGGCTGCAGATAGAGTCCTAATTGCTGGCGATTTTAATATCCATGTTGATAATGAAAAAGATGCATTAGGATCAGCATTCATAGACATTCTGAACTCTATTGGGGTTAGACAACACGTTTCAGGACCTACTCATAGTCGAAATCATACTCTAGATTTAATACTGTCACATGGAATTGATGTTAATGGTGTTGAAATTCTGCAGCAAAGCGATGATATATCAGATCATTATCTAGTCTTGTGTAAACTCCATATAGTTAAAGCTGTAAATTCAACTCCTTCTTATAAATATGGTAGAACGATCACTTCTACCACAAAAGACTGCTTTGTAAGTAATCTTCCTGATTTATCTCAATTCCTCAGCATATCCAACAGCTCAGAACAACTTGATGATGTAACAGAAACTATGAACTCTCTCTTTTCTAGCACTTTAGATACAATTGCTCCTTTACGCTTAAGGAAGATTAAGGAAAAGAGTCCAACACCGTGGTATAATGAGCACACTCGCACTCTAAAGAGAGCAGCCCGGAAAATGGAGCGCAGCTGGAGGAAAACAAAACTAGAGGTATTTCGTTTAGCCTGGCGGGAAAGTACCCTATCCTACAGAAAAGCTTTAAAAACTGCTAGATCTGATTACTTTTCGTCTCTTTTAGAACAAAACAAACATAACCCCAGGTATTTATTCAATACAGTGGCAAAATTAACAAAAAATAAAGCATCAACAGGTGTTGACATTTCCCAACAGCACAGCAGTAATGATTTTATGAACTACTTTACTTCCAAGATTGATACTATTAGAGATCAAATTGTAACCATGCAGCCGTCAGCTATATTATCACATCAAATAGTGTACTATAGATCCCCTGAGGAACAATTCCACTCATTCTCTACTATAGGAGATGAAGAATTGTATAAACTTGTTAATTCATCTAAACCAACAACATGTATGTTAGACCCTATTCCATCTAAACTACTAAAAGAGGTGCTTCCAGAAGTCATAGATCCTCTTTTGGCTATTATTAATTCGTCATTGTCATTAGGATATGTCCCCAAAAACTTTAAATTGGCTGTTATTAAGCCTCTCATTAAAAAACCACAACTTGACCCCAAAGATCTAGTTAATTACAGACCGATCTCGAATCTCCCTTTTCTGTCAAAGATATTAGAGAAGATTGTATCCTCACAATTATATTCCTTCTTAGAGAAAAATGATATCTGTGAGGATTTCCAGTCAGGATTTAGACCGTATCATAGTACTGAGACTGCTCTCATTAGAGTTACAAATGACCTACTCTTATCATCTGATCGTGGTTGTATCTCTCTATTAGTTCTACTGGATCTTAGCGCTGCGTTCGACACTATCGATCACAACATTCTTTTGAATAGACTAGAAAACTTTGTTGGCATTAGTGGAAGTGCATTAGCATGGTTAAAATCGTACTTATCTGACCACCATCAATTCGTAGCAGTGAATGAAGAGGTATCATATCGATCACAAGTGCAGTATGGAGTTCCTCAAGGCTCAGTACTAGGGCCGTTACTTTTCACGCTTTACATGTTACCCTTGGGAAATATCATTAGGAAACACGGGGTTAGCTTTCATTGTTATGCTGATGATACTCAGCTCTATATTTCTTCACGGCCTGGTGAAACACACCAAATTGAGAAACTTATGGAATGCATAGTCGATATAAAAAACTGGATGACGAGTAATTTCTTACTGCTAAATTCTGAAAAAACAGAGGTGTTACTTATCGGACCTAAAACCCCCACAAGTAATAACCTAGAACATTGTCTAACACTTGATGGCTGCTCTGTAAATTCTTCGTCATCAGTCAGGAACCTAGGTGTGCTATTTAATAGTAATCTCTCCTTTGACAGCCACGTTTCTAGCATTTGTAGAACTGCATTTTGTCATCTTAAAAATATATCTAAACTGAGACCTATGCTCTCAATGTCAAATGCAGAAATATTAATTCATGCGTTTATGACCTCAAGGTTAGATTATTGTAATGCTTTATTGGGTGGTTGTTCTGCACGCTTAATAAACAAATTACAGATGGTTCAAAATGCAGCAGCTAGAGTTCTTACTAGAACCAGGAAGTATGAGCACATTAGCCCGGTTCTATCAACACTGCACTGGCTCCCTACTAAACATCATATAGATTTTAAAATCTTGTTAATTACTTATAAAGCTGTTGTATATGTATATGTATATTGGGATTTGTCCATCAGGGGGCGGTAGCGCATTGTGTATGGGTTGGGGCACTATTAAAAGGCTGTGAAGAAGAGCATTGTTAGCGCTTTGTGGCCATGCTGGTGTGTATGTCTGAACGCTGTGATAGGTCCTCAATAAAGTGACCATCGAGAACTTTTGGCTCATCTGAGGTTTCTTTTGCTAGTATCTCAAGATACTACATATGGCGACGAGGATAAACAAGTAGATGAAGATAAATGAAGATAAATAAGGATGAAGAGGCTGAACTGATTGAAACAAGTGGCTACCACGTGGAATGATTGATTGAAGAAACAATGGCTGGAATGGTTGGATCCGTAACACCATTTGATAGTAAGTCACAATCATGGGAAGAATATTGTGAAGTATTGAATCATTTCTTCGTGGCAAATGATGTTGAAAGCACAGAGAAGAAACGAGCCATATTGTTAAGTTGTGTTGGAGCGCAGACATACACATTGATGAGAAATTTGCTGAGTCCAGACAAACCAGGTGCAAAGAGTTTTGAAGAATTGGTGAGTTTACTGAAAAACCACTTTAATCCAAAGCCAAGTGAAATAGTTCAGAGGTGGAAGTTTAATTCAAGAAACAGACGCCATGATGAAAGCATAGTAGAGTATGTGGCTGAATTAAGAAAACTTGCACAAGATTGTAATTTCGGAGACACACTCACAGTTATGCTGAGAGATAGATTAGTGTGTGGTGTTAATGATGACAACATACAACAGAGATTACTGGCTGAGGATGGATTAACGTTCGAAACTGCACTGAAGAAAGCTCAGGCTATTGAAACTGCAAATAAAGATATGGCAGATTTGCACAGAGAAAAAGGAAATCGTGTGAGTAATACTGTTTTTAAAGTGGACACTGAAGAAAGAAGTAATTTAAAGGGTGCAGGAATGTGTTATCGATGTGGTGGAACTAATCATGTGTCAAAAGACTGTAAGTTTGCCAAAGAAAAATGTTACAAGTGTGGTAAAATTGGACATGTGAAAAGAGTGCGCAGAATGAAACCACAAGAAATTGCTAGTAACAGAGGCAAGGAAACTATGAAATGGGAGAGAGGAAAACATTCAAAGAGGGCTAATTATTTGCAAGAAGAAGAGGAAGAGCTGTGTGAAGAAGTTTTCACCATGTATAGCATACAAACAGCCCAGTCTCCTGTGCCTCCTTTTACCCAAGTTCTACTGGTGAATGAGTGTCCTGTGAAGTTCGAAGTTGACACTGGATGTAGTGTAACTGTGTTATCACAGGTGGAATATGGCAAACTTGACGTTAAAGAAAAACTGCCTAAATTGAAACAAAGTTCTCTCAAGTTGAAGACGTATACAGGCCAATCAGTAAATGTGCTAGGAACCAGCAAAGTTCAAGTTAAGCATGACGGATTAGTTAAAGACCTCTCAGTTGTGGTGGTGGCAGGATCTGGTCCTACCTTGTTGGGAAGATCATGGCTAGCTGAGTTGGAACTTGGCTGGGAAAAGATGAATAAAATTCAAACAAGCTCAGAGATGTTGCAAGACATTTTAAAGAAGCATGAAATAGTTTTTAAAGAAGAACTTGGAGCATTAAAAGGAGCCACAGCCAAGATTCATGTAGTCAGTGGTGCGAAGCCTCATTTTTTTAAACCACGTTCATTACCTTTTGCTATGAGAGAGAAGGTGGAAGCTGAACTTGATCGGTTGATTAAAGAACGTATCATCGAACCTGTGAAGTTTTCATAGTGGGCAGCTCCTGTCGTGCCTGTGTTGAAGCCAGATGGATCACTGAGACTCTGTGGAGATTATAGAGTGACTGTTAACCGGGAATCGTCATTGGAGCAGTATCCCATTCCTAGAATGGAGGACATGTTTGCAGTGTTATCTGGAGGTGAGAAATACACCAAATTAGATATGAGTCATGCATATCAACAGATTTTGTTAGACGAGACATCCAAACAATATGTCACTGTAAATACTCACAAAGGTCTCTTTACGTATACACGATTACCCTTTGGAGTGAGTTCGAGTCCAGCAATCTTCCAGAGAACTATGGAAGGAATCCTGAAGGATATTCCAAAAGTTACAGTGTATTTAGATGATATTCTGTTAACAGGAAAAAATGATCAAGAACATCTGGGGACATTGGATCAAGTATTGCAGAGACTGGAGGAGTTTGGATTAAGACTGAAAAGAGGGAAGTGTAAGTTCATGGAAAAGGAAGTTGTTTTTTTGGGACATAAAGTCGATGCTACAGGTATTCATCCTGTTCCAGATAAAGTTCAAGCGGTACAAGAAGCACCAACACCGACATCAGTAACGGAGCTGAAAGCCTATTTGGGTTTGTTGAACTTTTATAATCGATTTCTTCCTAATCTTTCTACCCTGCTTGCTCCTTTGCATAAGCTCTTGAGGAAGGATGTTTGTTGGTGTTGGGAAGACGACCAAGAAAAAGCCTTCCAGAAATCCAAAGAGTTGTTGCAATCTAATCGTGTCTTGATCCACTATGATGAAAAGAAAGAACTCATCCTTTCCTGTGATGCCTCAGCATATGGTGTGGGGGCTGTATTAGCACATCGTATGAAGGATGGAACGGAAAGACCAATTGGATTTGTATCCAGAACACTAACAGTTGCAGAGAAGAACTATTCTCAATTAGAGAAAGAAGGATTAGCAATTGTGTTTGGAGTCAAGAAATTCCACAAATACTTGTATGGTCGTAAATTCGTAATCTGTACTGACCACAAACCTCTACTCAGTTTATTGAATGAACTAAAGGCTGTACCTCAAATGGCATCTCAACGAATTATGAGGTGGGCGATAATGTTGGGAGCCTATGAATATGTAATTTCTTACAGAGCCGGTAAGGATCATGGTAATGCCGATGCCCTCAGTCGTCTTCCGGTTGCACAACCTTCTGAGGAAGAACCAGAGGAAGAGCATGTCTTGATGTTGGAGAGTATAGCGGGGTCCTTGATGACCGCAGAGCAAATTAAGCACTGGACTTCTAAAGATCCTGTTTTGTCAAGAGTACGTGAGTATGTGCTTAAAGGCTGGCCTGATCACAGTGATACTCAGGAATTTGTACCGTATAAACAGAGACAGCAAGAGCTCAGTGTTCAGGACGGATGTGTGCTGTGGGGAGCCCGTGTTGTTGTTCCCGAACAGGGACGGGCAGGTTTGTTGGAACAGTTACATCAGTCCCACCCAGGCATGTCCAAGATGAAAGGATTGGCAAGAAGCTACCTATGGTGGCCGAATCTGGATGCTGATATTGAAACTCGAGTAAGAGATTGTAATATCTGTCAGGAACAGCGAAAATCCCCTGCGAGAGCTCCACTTCACCCCTGGGAGTGGCCCAGACAACCGTGGAGGAGAATTCACATGGATTATGCAGGCCCTTTCTTAGGTAAATTGTTTTTAATTATCATTGATGCTCATTCTAAGTGGATTGATGCCTATCCTGTAAGTTCAGCAACAACAGCAGCTACATTGGAGTGTTTACGGAAAAGTTTTAGTGTACATGGGATTCCTGAAATGATTGTGTCTGATAACGCCCAATGTTTTGTAAGCGAAGCAAGTAAAGATTTTATGACTAAGAACGGAATAACCCATGTTACTTCTGCACCGTATCACCCTTCATCTAATGGTTTGGCAGAGCGAGCAGTTCAAACTTTTAAAGACCTAATGAAAAAAAGTTCGGGAAAAACGTTGGAGACCAAGTTACATAGAGCTCTGTTTAATTATCGTATCACACCTCAGTCTACAATTGGACTGTCTCCTGCTGAATTGCTGATGGGAAGAAAATTGCGTTGCACTTTAGACAAGATACATCCTGATTTCACTGGTAAAGTGGAAATGAAACAACAAAATCAGAAAGAGTATCATGATCAACATGTAAAATCTCGTTACTTCCAGATTGGAGACCCTGTGTATACCCGAAATTTTGGGTATGGACCAAAATGGGTGTATGGAGTAATTCAGGATATTACAGGACCTGTATCTTATACAGTAACTTTGGGGAATGCTCAAATAGTGCGACGTCATGTAGATCAATTGTTTAGTCGCCAACAAAAAGAGAGGATTACAGATTACCAACAGAGCATGGATGTTCAGTTATGTGACGCTGATGTTGTCTCTCAGGATACTGAGGTTCAAATGCCCAAATCACCCAGTATCCCCATAATACCAACTTTGGGTGTTACTCCTGAGAAAAAGGAGCTTGAATGTTCCAGTAGGCTGTTGCCTGAGTTATCTAGTACTCCTACCATTTCTGAAGTGACAACAATTGCAGAAGTAAAAAACCCTGAAAGGGTACCTACTGGGGGTCTACGACGTTCAGTAAGAGAAAGGAAACTACCTGCACACTTAAAGGACTTTGTAATGTAAAAAACTACTAACACACTTAAAAGACTTTGTGATTTAAAAAAGAAAAAGAAAAAAGGATGACTTAAAGGATAAAAAAAAATTTGCACTTTATTGAAAATTGTCTTGTATGTGAACAATGTTTTTCCCCTCAAATTTTGTTGATTGGAGAGAAAACTCTTTTTGGATTTAAGTGGGGAGGAGTGTTGTATATGTATATGTATATTAGGATTTGTCCATCAGGGGGCGGTAGCGCATTGTGTATGGGTTGGGGCACTATTAAAAGGCTGTGAAGAAGAGCATTGTTAGCGCTTTGTGGCCATGCTGGTGTGTATGTCTGAACGCTGTGATAGGTCCTCAATAAAGTGACCATCGAGAACTTTTGGCTCATCTGATGTTTCTTTTGCTAGTATCTCAAGATACTACAAAAGCCCTGAATGGTTTAGCTCCTCAGTACTTGAGTGAGCTCTTATCGCATTATAGTCCTTCACGTCCGCTGCGTTCTCAAAACTCTGGCCATTTGATAATACCTAGAATATCAAAATCAACTGCAGGCGGCAGATCTTTTTCCTATTTAGCGCCCAAACTCTGGAACAATCTACCAAACACTGTTCGGGAGGCAGACACACTCTGTCAGTTTAAATCTAGATTAAAGACCCATCTCTTTAACCTGGCGTACACATAACACACTAATACACTTCTATTATTCAAATCCGTTAAAGGATTGTTAGGCTGCATTAATTAGATCAACCGGAACCGGGAACACTTCCCATAACACATGATGTACTCGTTACATCGTAAAAATATTGACATCTACGCTAATATTAGTCTGTTTCTTTCTTATTCTGTTTCTCAGTCCGTGTCTGGATCAGATGGTGGATTGGCGCCGGGAGATGATGTCTGCGGCCCAGATTGTCGGCGGAGGCCGGACCCCTGGATGAGCCCCGGGGACATAATCCCAGTGAAGACCTCGACTTAAAATACAATAAAACTTAAAATAAAACAAATAACTAAAAATATAATAAAATACCTAACTACATAATACTATTATTGTTAGAAATTGCAACAATATTAAAATAGAAATATAAAACATTTAAAGTCTTAATTAAAACAATAAATAAACAATAATATCCTGGCCAGAGGAGAACTGGCCCCCCGACTGAGCCTGGTTTCTCCCAAGGTTTTTTTCTCCATTCTGTCTCAGAGGGAGTTTTGGTTCCTTGCCGCTGTCGCCTCTGGCTTGCTCAGTTGGGGACACTTAATTTCTAGCGATTATCGTCAATTGGATTTCACAGATACTATTTAAACTATACTGAGCTAGACAATGACATCTCCGAATTCAATAATGAAATGCCTTTAACTGAAAATTGAGTGTTTAATCTTATTATTATACATTACTGACACTCTATCCTCCAACTTGATACTGTTAAGTGCTTTGACACAATCTGTATTGTTAAAAGCGCTATATAAATAAAGGTGACTTGACTTGACTTGACATACTGTGCATGAAAGAAAACGCTGCAAATAGCTGTTTACAAAAAACAATACATGACAAAAAAAAAAAAGCTAAATATTGCCCACATGAGCAATATACAGCAAACTAAACAATTGTGACTGGGATGTATTACTCTTACTCATATTATCCTCTCCTAACAGTAATAACCATGAGACTTATTATTAGTCAGGTATGGGCGAGCAAGACACATATAACGGTGACTTCACGAGGCCGGTGCATATTGTGGCTGCTCCCTTTCGCGATGTGGCCATATAGGTGAATAAATACAGGTGAATATAACCACGACGGGTCATAGGACGGCTCATTTAACGTTAACGGATCGCCAGGCAGGCGTACAGCAGTGACAGACAGACACATATAACAGTGTCCTGTACGGAAATATGTTTCCCAGCTGACAGTAATCCATTTTCACCTGCACAAGTGAACAGAACACTGAGCATCGGCAGCTAATGAGGCGCACTGGAGTGACGTCACCGCCCCTCTTCCACTGACTGGCTGAGGAGGAGCTGTCAATCAAGAACTAGTGGACCAATGAAGACGCTTGAGCCCGCGCTGATTTACATGAAACTCTAACCGCAACATTTGGGAAAGCAAGCGCAGAACATGGAAACAAGCACGAAGGGAAAAACAGCATAAGCATACAAAAAATAAAAATATGAGCAGAAAATTTATGAGAGCAGAATAAACTGAGAAATATAACCAAGGAAAACATGATTTTGTGCGAAAGTCAGATAATTTTGCATTAATATTTCAATTTTGTGCAATATGATTTTAAATGTTTAAAGTTTTGATTCATGCTTATTAGTTTTAAAAATGCGTTATTAATTTTTTTATTAATTTTTCGATCCGTGACCATTGCTTGCTATTCTGAAAACTTTGCTTTCATTTTTAAATCTTGTGCAATATATTTTTACTTGCGTTTTTAAATTTTGTTTTCACGCTTGTTATTTTTTTATCCGTGACTGCAATACTTTTGGCGGGAATATGATCCCATAGTTCTCGGTTCAGTGTACTGGTGATCCGAAAACCGCTGCAACCGGTTCTTGACTCGAGAACGAGAACCGCTCTAAGTGCTCGTGTTCGTTCGTTACCCGGCTCGCTGCACACACGCTGCTCTGCTCAGTTCACTCAGTGTACTGTTTGAGTAAATTAATAACTCCGGGATATTGGTTTATTTCGAGACAGAGGGAGTGTCAGGCACGTTAAAAAAGTGAATAACTTGTGGATTAGTGCTTACTGGAGACGTGAACCGTTTCAAACGATTCAGTCCGATTTGGTGAACTGATTCGACCGGTTCACTAAGAAGATCCGGTTAAATTGAACGATTCGTTCGCGAATAACGATCACTAATAGAGGATCATTTTTGATAAAAGTTTTCCTGAAAAGATTATTAGTATATATATATTTAAACTGAATTTAAATGAAATTATAGCTGGAACTTAATTGTTAATTGTTAACTTAATTTGAAACACTGCTGGAAAAAAAGGTGTTTTTTCAACAGAATTGCCTGATACAAACTCGCAGTTCTGACTTTTTCCCCTCAGAATTGTGAGATATAATATAAGCATTGCAATTGTTTTTTTTTTTTTTTTTGCGAGTTTATATCCCACAAATCTGAGAAAAAAAGTCATAATTGAGAGATAGTGGCAATTACCTTTTTTATTTTTTATTCAGTGGCGGAAACGGGCTTCTATACTAGAAAACAATAACCGACTAGCGAAAAATAGGAATAGAAAAGATATTTGTGATCTAGAAAAATAAACATTACAGGTTTACAACTTAAAATGCACCACGCCTGTTCTGTGTATTCTCTGTATGCATGTTTCCTAAACAAACAAACGCTTCATTCCTTCATCTTTGTGAGCGCGAGAGAATCAAGCAGCGCGTGGCTCCTCCCTGTCACGTTACACATCAACGTGACTGGAGCTCTTGGGCGCGCGCCCGAGCTGTTCGTGACGAGAGCAAAACACCGAGTGTGTCACGCGCGCGCGCGGGGGGGGTTTGACCTAACGTTACTTTCCACAGAAACCTCGCTGCAGCGTTAAGACGTGGAAAAGGTAATTTTACACGTATTGCGTTTTTAGCAGTAGTGAGATGAAAAAATCATTGTTATTTGACATGTTACAATTTAAACACTGAGTGGTGCTGCGCGGGTCACGTGACAATGTCCTGCCATCAAAACAAACAGCGTCACCGCAGATGAGTTTATGATCACTTCGCTGCTCGTGCTGTGTTTGTAGCTGTGGACTTCATCTCCCTCATCTAGAGCTCTGCTTTTACTCGAATGGTGAGTTTAATATTTCTCGGTTGTTTTTGACATGGACAATTTCTGCATGACTTACTCTTCACTGCAAAAGTACTAGGGTTCTATCTATCTATCTGTCTATCTATCTGTCTATCTATCTATCTATCTGTCTATCTATCTGTCTATCTATCTATCTATCTATCTATCTATCTATCTCACTGCTAGTCTGTGAGCATTAGAGAGATGATTTGAGATGCATGTCTTCTGTTTTATAAAGGTAATTGGCAGTGAGGAACAGGAGGTGTCAGTACATTCTAGTGTGTACTAGTGTGTAGTAGTGTGTCATGTTTTCTATTCTCTCGTGTATTTGTGAAGTGTGTAGTAGTGTGTAGTAGTGTGTAGTAGTGTGTACTAGTGTGTAGTAGTGTGTAGTAGCGTGTAGTAGTGTGTAGTAGTGTGTAGTAGTGTGTACTAGTGTGTAGTAGTGTGTAGTAGCGTGTACTAGTGTGTACTAGTGTGTACTAGTGTGTAGTGTGTAGTAGTGTGTACTAGCGTGTAGTAGTGTGTAGTTTAGCGTGTAGTAGTGTGTAGTTTAGCGTGTAGTAGCGTGTACTAGCGTGTACTAGTGTGTACTAGTGTGTAGTTTAGCGTGTAGTAGTGTGTAGTAGCGTGTAGTAGTGTGTACTAGTAATTTGATAGGCGTGCCGCGTCTACTTTCTCCACGTAAACAAGCCTCACTCACAGATTTCTCTCTTCAGTGGTAACCATATGGTGTGATCGTACAAAATAAATGTAATTAGATTACATTTTTCATGTCTCATGTTTGACCCTGGACCACAAAACCAGCCATAAGGGTAATTTTTTTTTATTTGTACATCATCTGAAAGCTGAATAAATAAGCTTTCCATTGATGTATGGTTTGTTAGGAACCACATCAAAACATCTGGAATCTGAGGGTGCAAAAAAATCTAAATATTGAGAAAATCGCCTTTAACAGTTGTCCAAATGAAGTCCTAGCAATAAATATTACTAATCAAAAAATGAAGTTTTGATATATTTACGGTAGGGAATTTACTAATTATCTTCATGGAACATGATCTTTACTTAATATCATAATGATTTTTGGCATAAAAGAAAAATCGATCATTTTGACCCATACAATGTATTGTATACCCGTGCTACTTATGACTGCTTTTGTGCTCCAGGGTCACAAATTTTTTATTTGTTAAATATAGCCTACATTAAAAGTGCAATTTATGCATACAGCTTTTAATTTAATTTCTGAAATGATATTTTTGGGGTATACCGAACTAAAGAAATCTTGATCATGACTGGAAACATCAGTAAAAGGATTCTTTAAAAAGAGTAGGTAATGTGGCGTAATCTTTTAATTCATTTTAAGCAGTTAATTTTATTTTAAGTCATCCAATAAAGTTAGGCAACTTTTGTCTTGGGGAAAAAAAGAAAAGAAAAGTTTACACCTCTGTATTCGAGGAGTAAGAAAATGTTATGTACATGGATGGAAAAAAGCCTTTGTAAAAGTATTCTTTAAAAAAGAAATTGAGTAGTTTGGCAAAATCTTATCTTTTGGACAAAAATCAATCTTTTATTTTTTATTTTTTTTGGCAGCAGTTTTAAAGATTTTTTTTTTGATCTGTTTCCACCATATCAAACCCATCTAGCAATATCAGGCAACTTTTGTCTTGATTTGTTTATTTATTTATTTTAGAAATGTTTATAAATTCATGAAATCACAATATTTGTTGCTAGAAAAGTAAAATAAATAAATTAAAAAAAAGCATATGAAACAAAATGTTAATTTATATTATTTTAATAGTTTAGGTTCAATTAACAATAACAACACAATACCTTAAATTCACATTTTAAAAAGTACACTCAGTTCTGTTCAGAATGGTGCATCATTTTTTGCATCCACAAACACACAGTTGGCATTTTTTCATCAATACAGAGAGTATATTTCTAAGATTTTTTATTTTTCCTGACTCGTGTACACAGTGACCCCAAAAAGTAACTGGACAGTTATGTCTGAATGTCTATGCTTTGTGTTTTTATGTTTTTATGTTATTTATGTATTCACTGCACTTGTGCTTCCTGGACAACTGTGTGAACTTAAGGAGAACTGGCTTTGTACATCTACTAAAAATCACCAAAATACCAGTTGATTGAAAGACATGATTTTGTTATCTACTGTAGTAATAAAATGTGCTCAAATACCAATACTTCTGGGGCATTTCTATTCTTTGTCCCAGGAACATGTCCATGACACCAGATGCGTGTTATTTTGGGCTGCTGGAAGGGCAGGAGGAGGACATTAAGCCTCAGGCAGCAGTGGTTCGGCGGAACCTCTTTGGCCCAGTGGACCACCAGCAGTTGCAGCAGGACTTCCAGAGGCTATTCTGCATGAACGTGGAGATCGCCAAACAGCGCTGGAACTTTGACTTTCAAATGGACCGACCAGTCCCCGGGTGCATTGAGTGGGAGGAGCTGCGGTGCCAGGATGTGCCAGTGTTCTACCATAGCTGTGTGTTCAGGCCCGGTGTGGCAAAGCAAACGGTGGAAGCTTGTTCGTCTCCAGCTATGGCCACAGAGAAATATCTGGAGCTGCAGACCAGAGGAACTCTGAGGGGAACCAAGCCAGAGAAGAGAATGGCTGCATTGCTAGGGGTCAAACGCAGACAAGCAAGCATCACAGGTAAGACAGTAGATATAGTTGTCACATTTCATTCTCAGGGTCACTCGGTTATGGTCAGACTAATGTGATCGGGACTTTGTTAAAAAATATTAGTTATAGGCACTGTGATATTTTTATATTACAATTCTAAAATGTTTTTTTTTCTCTTTCAGACTTTTTCAGAGTGACAAAAAGAAGATTTCCTGATCACAAAGCTTCATCAGGACAGTAAACAGACATTAGACCTTTTTTGTATATTATCTGCACATGCAGCTATTCTAACTGACCAGCAAAGGTTTAATAGGATGTACTGTATATACTGTACATACACACACACATATTATATACACAAATGTGTATGTATATTTTTTTACTAAACGCAGTACCTATTAAAGGTACACATTTTATTGTTACTACATGGAATCATGAGATTTAAGTAAATGTGAAAAAAAGTCAAATATTCTGATTTTATAGTGCATTTGAATAATTCGAAGCAATTAATTCCAGTAATAGAATGAGAATTGACTCTTGTAAAATCAACTAATACATTTTAAATTCATGACCAAATGAAAAAGAAATCTTTTTTTTATATTTTATTGTTTCATGTTGTTCCATTAAAAATGTTAGGAATGCACTATATAAATGGTGTGTTTCTTATTTTTTGTTGTGCACTGAATATACAGTATATATACACAAACAATTACTGTGAACGTTTACAGAAATGCACTATAAAAAGACTGTTTGGTCATACACTTTAAACTTCTCAGACTCAAAATTCAAATGCATTGATCTTCTTAAGTGGCATCAGTGCACACAATCTATAAGCTAACAGTGTCATACCATTATTCTGTTCCGCTTTTATTTATTTTCCTGTTTTTACATATTACAAAAAAGGGTAACGCTTTAGTTTGGGGACCTATTAACTAGTTGCTTGTTTGCATGCATATTACTAGCATATTGTATTACATGCATATTCGTAGTTATAAAGCACATATTAATGCCTTATTCTGCATTACCATATTTTAGGTTCCTTAATCCTACCACATATAAAAAATGCAGTAAACCTAACAACTACCTTACTAACTATTAATAAGCAGCAAATTAGGATTTTATTGAGGCAAAAGTCATTGTTGGTCCCCAAACTAAAGTGTGACCCAAAAAAGTATGTAACCTGAGCCATTAATGTTTTTCATGAAGCATATTAAAATGGGGGGGGGGGGGGGGGGGGGGGGTTGATGTGACTCTGTTATTATAGAGATAGACAGAAGGTATGCTTCGATATCTTTGAAGTTATGTAACAAGATTTTTAATCATGTTTGAAAAAGGATATTGCCCTTAAAATATTATTTGGGTAGTGTCCGACCAATTTTCTGATGAGTGTGCGTGAGGTCTTGCAGACCTGGGGGAAAATTGAATGATATGTTGACAAGCTACTTTTGTATGTATCTTAAGTTTGAATCTTAATTTTAGTATTAGCATATCAATTTAAAGGACGTTTTCACCAATCAGTTGTACAATATTTTTTTAATACTGTATTTTTGCTTTGTGCGTGTGAGATATGTATGATTATGTGCTGAATTAGCCATACATTTGTCATTTTGTGATATAAAGAGGCAGCTGATGCAATTAACCAAAGTAATTGCTCCACAATAAATAGGATGCTTAAAAGTAACTGTATGTCATATTTGTTTTTTACCTTGAAGTCTTAGTTTTAGAATCATTCTAATGGTACACTGATTTCTAACAGAGTGATTGTCTTCTGTTTCTTTCACACATCCCTCTTAAGATCTGTTTTGGAGTAGGCTATGTAATTGTGGTGAGCAGGTACAAAATTCCATGTAAAAGCTTTACGGTAACAAGCGCACATATACAGCTACCCACTGTATATATTTAGTGATATATTTAGGACAGTGAAATCCACTCACAAAGCTACATACAGTTGCTTTAAAGCCCTTTGAATAGTTGTTAAATTAGCCACTAAACCAAACCCACATGTTCAAAATTCAGTTTCAGCTTCTTTAAGATATACATGAGAGATTTTTTTTCTTGCATTCATCGCAGACACATGCTAGACAGTTCACTCAGTGACTTCCTCTTAAAGCAGTCTATTAAATTGTAATCTTTTACAAATGTATTCATAGAAATATATTAGTGCTCTACCTCATCAAATGACAAGGACCTTCATTTTTTACACACATGTATAAGACGACAAATATGTAAAATGTAGCATTTGTTTTTATCATATTTTTTTCTTTTATGAGAAGTACATCAGAATAGCAAGGAAGTATCTTGTGCTTCACGTAAGGTTTACATGATGTTGTGTGTACTGTTCTGTTTTAGAACAACTTTAACAAACAAACAAACTCACAGTTGCCATTCTTTTTTGGGGGAAGTATTTCAAGTGTCTCTTTATATGAGCAATTAAATATTGTATTATGCTCTACATGTCATAATGACAGCTTCTGTTGCAGATTTGTCAACAATATTCGATTGTTTTGCATGGTGTCTTGCGAATTAGTAGCAATGTGTACCCCTATATCATTGAATGTTACTTATGTTAAAACATGTTAATACTAGCTTACTTATGAATTATGTATGTACGTGTTATGCAAAAATCACCCATAAAATATGTGTACAAAGCAATTTCATTGGTGTTTGGTGATGAGTTTTAGGCTCAAGGTCAAAAAGAAAAGAAAAAAAGTACAAAAATAATACTCGTGCTCTTCTGTTTGTTGTTCCTGTTTAATGTTATGAAGAAAAGCAATCAAGATTGTAAATTAAACTAGTTAATTTCTCCTCAATTATTATGAACATAGAGGTGACAGTAGAGGCTGAGAATGAGTGAACATAGATAGACAGATGCATGGATGGTTGGGTGATTGACTCCAAGCTGTATTTATTATGACTATATACCACACATTTCAAACATTCAAGCAATAACTGTACAGGTTCCAATCGTTTAAATACAAAACATACATTTGCTGAATTGTAGTGTTACATTTAAATATACCATTATACACAGTGTGAATAAAAAATAAAATAAAATAAAAAGTTGCACATCTAACAAAATTACCACCCAAAAACACCTACTATGATGCTATGAATCTATGTCCTCGGTTCAAGTAATCATTCAATACACTATTTAATCAAGCTACAATCACCATGAATTAAGCTCAAGAGGGTCCTGCCCTCTAAAAATTTTTTTTTTTTAAAAGTGCTGACGGCAATAAACAGAAATAATAAAACTAATTTTAAGCAACATTCCAGGACGGCGTTCATAAATGGGATAATTTGAGGGAGAGATTTAAAAAAAGATCGAAATCTAAAACATCTGATTTGGTTTCCATATCCAACCTTTAGAAATGACCATACTGCCATTTTGCGACCCTTTTGTTCAGACAGTGGTTACTAGATTAATGAGGTACAAGTCATCACATTGCCAAGAGTCTTCCAAAATATAAGATCAGAGTCAAATCATTTGTGAAATTTGGTTTTCATGTTAAAAGAAAAACCACATATTTTGTGCCTGTCTGAACAATGCCTTGATATGGAGTAGCCAGACTAAATATGAGGTTTCTGTTGCTGAAATTACATTTCTAAAACAGAAGGTGAATTCACAAATAGGATGTCTGTTCTTTCAAAATGCCGTATTTTTCTATTCAGATTCAGGCAAAGGAAGTCCATCTCAGAGCTGATGTGTTCGAGCTTGACTGTTCCGGCACATGGAGCGGATTTCACGGTAAATGAGTGGAATGATGAAGAGTATACTGCACCCTGTCTGTGGATGAGATAAAGACAAATGTTAAGGTGAAGAACACCTGATTTAAGCCCCGTCCACACCAAGAACGATAACTATAAAGATAATGATATTAGCATCCACATCAGTGAATGATTTTGTTTATTCAAAGTGCACACTCGTCTGCCGCTTTAAATTCTCGAGCTCGTTATAGCAGGATGGATTCTGATTGGGTGTCAATGTTTGTATCGTTCATCAGCTGGAAAAAAAAAAAATCGCTCTGAAAGTGATTCCAAAAATATTGTTTCTCTGTGCCTTTATCGTTATAGCTGTGGTGTGGACTCTGCTATTCTTTAATAATCAGAACGATTTTTAGAACTATATCTTTATCGTTATCATTTTAGTTATCGTCCTTGGTGTGAATGGGCCTTAAAGGAACACTCCACTTTTTTTGAAAATAGGCTCATTTTCCAACTCCCCAAGAGTTAAACAGTTGAGTTTTGAGCCGATCTCCGGGTCTGGCGGACTATGCTCTCATTCCAGCGTAATAATCAAGGAACTTTGCTGCCGTACCATTTATATCATAACTAGTTACCTAGCTGGGGACTATTTTCAGGCGCTGCGTCATATCACTGCACCTGCTGCACCCATGGTACGGCAGCAAAGTTCCTTGATTATTACGCCGGAATGAGAGTATAGTTCCTAGCCATATCGGCCTAGAAAATCACAACTTTTCGTCAGTCTTAGTACACCATGTAACTACAGAAGAGTCAAGTTTTAAATAGGAAAACTATCTAAACTCTTTGGTCATTTTTGAGCGAGATGCTAACAGTCTAATCAGATTCAAAGATCTATGCTAAGCTACGCTAAAAGTGCTACGGTCAGACCCGGAGATCGGCTGAATGGATTCAAAAACGGTAAAACTCAACTGTTTAACTCTTGGGGAGATGGAAAATGAGCCTATTTTCAAAAAAAGTGGACTAAAGGTGAAGAGCAATTTTTTTTTAATGTTCTTTTATTTTATGTGTTCAAATATCGTATACCAAGGTTTGGCACAGTTTTCTTTCTTGTGTTGATGTATTTTCCTGGGTTCGTACAGAAATTGCAAAATGAAATTCCAGGACTTTTCAAGCACTATTTTTTGGGGTTTTCAAGGACTAAAATCAGAGATCTCAATTATCAAACAATATCGTTATTATCTTTTAAATTCTAATAAATAAACTAATAAAACAAATCGGTGCAGCACAAGCAAAGCATGCAATGACTGTGGCAACTTTAACATTTAAAAGGATACTATGGCAAAGTTATCGCTTTCCTTATCCCAACGTATATTTTTCTGTTGAAATAGGAAGTTTGGGTGGGACACATCAAAGGGCCCTTTGTTTTATTTCTATTACATTATATGATTTGCTGTTTGCTAATCAATGGTAAAAATATTGAAGGGAGGGTCATTAATATTTTAGGTCTGTTTCCTGTTTTAATGATTTAGTTTGGTGAAGCTAAATACACATTGAATTTGACGAAGGAAAATGGGGATAAAGCACAGTCACTGTTCACTGTTCAAACACTGTTGCATCACAATTAACCTACCATAATTATGAAGAAATAGAAGACGCACATCCATCCTAATTTGCTCTCGATAAGCGATACCAGATACTACAAAACAGAGACATTCTTAAATTAGTACTTACACATGAAATAATGTTTCATTAAAAAAAACATACACAATGAACATGATTTGCATACAACTTCCGCAGTGCATATTTCAGAGTGAAAAAGATAATAGAGTTAAGTAGGGACTTGATTTTATTCCTTCTGCATTTGACTGGATCAGGAAAATTGGGCTATGACATTACTGATTAACATGATT
Source organism: Schizothorax lantsangensis (assembly GCA_027422415.1). Taxonomy (NCBI): domain Eukaryota; kingdom Metazoa; phylum Chordata; class Actinopteri; order Cypriniformes; family Cyprinidae; genus Schizothorax; species Schizothorax lantsangensis. The sequence continues at coordinate 7,958,893 of CM049849.1, forward strand.
TTATATTAATTATTAAAGCCGCATAAAGATTACTGTGGACTTTATTAGCCCCACAGATACAAATATATCTTGTATGTCGTTAAATGGTTTAAAACCAAAGAAAACTATTTAAAGCATGCTTTCGGAAGAGAGCATTACCTGTCCCCCCGCAGCTCCAATGCTTCCTGTGCCGTCCACTATTCCCGTGACGGTGGCCAAAGCCTCCTGACTATTCTGCAGTGCGTCCTGTCGACCCAAATCTGCAGAGATCGCTGAACTGATCATGTTTGATGGGCCCCCGATAAGGAAACCTGAAACAAATGATAAAAATATTCAAATGTTAGTGGTTTCCTAAACAGGAATGAGGAATAACTATGGACGGAGTTCATAGTTATCATTTTTTTTAAATCATATTATAATGTGTCACCTGTTGTTGCTAGAAGAGCTCCATTTATCAGCTGGTTATTTGAAGAGTCTGAAGAGAGATAAAAAAAAAAAAAAAGTTGAAAACAGAAATTTATGCTGCTTTCATGTCTCAAATTATGATATATAAAAAAAGAAAAGTCAGAAAGGGTACTCAGAATTTCTAGACAACATGATTTAGTCTGTAAACTCACGGCTGTATCCCACTAACGCTCCCATGGCCAGCAGCAAACTGATCGCTAACACAGGAGCTCGCTTTCCCAAAAGATCTGAGATCAAGCCTAGTACTGTTCCTCCTGGAAGAGATTGCATTCCGCACACTGTGATTGCAAACTACCTCAGGAAGAAATGTAGTGTCTAAAGGTCTCAGCATACTTACAGCAAAAATCTGTTTTTTTACTGCTAACAATTGGTCAGAAGCTGCGCAAATATTTGAAGGCGGTGTTTTAGAGAAGCATTAAAATGTGAAATGAGAGCAAAAAGGAAAAAAACTAACTCCTGTCTGTTATGCAAAACACTGGACCAATGGCAAGTTGAGAGCTGTTTCATACCATCAAAACAACTAAGTTTTGTTCTTTCCTTTTTTATATCAAATTAAGGGTTAAACAAGGCAAAGGCAAAATGTCTGTTTTAGGAAAAAATTATTTTATTAAGTTCTAAATATTGTAATGTATTAAAAAAGTGTAATATTAAAGAGTTTGATCAATTGAAGGGTTCAATCCAAGTATTCAATCTGTTTTGTATGGTTTAAGAATGCATTTCTGTTTTCCAACAAAATCTCACATAAGCTGATTTAAAGACTTCATATAACTATAGAAATGAATGTAAGTTGAGCAGGAGATACAGAGCAATCAATATCATTCACAACATCCTGACTAGCATGCAATGCAATCAGGTTGACTTGTGTCATTTTGTGTAGAATAGCTGAATTGAATATTGAAAAAGTTGAATATTTCTTTTATACACTACCAGTGAAAAGTTTTTGGACGGTAAGATTTTTTATGTTTTTTTTTAAATAATTCTCTTATGCTCACCAAGCCTGCATTTTTTGATCCAAAAATACAACAAAAGCTGTAATATTGTGAAATATTTTTACTATTTAAAATAACTGCTTTCTATTTGAATATATTTTAAAATGTAATTTATTCTTGTGATGACAAGGCTAAATTTTCAGCATCATTACTCCAGTCTTCAGTGTCACATGATCCTTCAGAAATCATTCTAATATTCTGATTTGCTGTTCAAGAAACATTTTTTATTATTATTATTATCAATATTTATAACAGTTGAGTCAATTTTTTTTCAGGATTCTTTGATGAATAGAAAGATACAAAGATCAGCATTTACCTGAAATAAAACGCTTTTGTAACATTATACACGGACTATACATTCAAAAGCTTGGAGTCAGTATAATTAAATCATTATATATTTATTATGAAATTATAGAAATACTTTTATTAATACGTTTATTAAGCAGTGATGCATTAAATTGATCAAAAGTGCTGATAAAGACATTTATAATGTTACAAAATATTTCTCTTTCAGATAAATGCTGTTCTTCTGAACTTTCTATTCATCAAAGAAACCTGAACAAAATTCTACTCAGCTGTTTTTAACATAATAATAAATGTTTTTTTTTGAGCAAATCAGAATATTAGAATGATTTCTGAAGGATCATGTGACTGGAGTAATGATGCTAAAATTCAGCTTTGAAATCACAGGAATAAATTACATTTTAAAATATATTCAAATAGAAAGCAGTTATTATAAATAGTAAAAATATTTCACAATATTACTGCTTTTGCTGTATTTTGGATCAAAGAAATACAGGCTTGGTGAGACAGAGAATTCTTAAAAAAAACATTAAAAATCTTGCTGTCCAAAAACATTTGACTGGTAGTGTATGTTGCTTTTATATATGACTAATCTTGTGTATAGGATGTGTTTGGGTAAGTTAATTAGCCTGCTAAGGTAAAGTGCTTCAGTTTTCCAGTGTTTGTTCACCTCTCAGCTTCACACAGCTAAAATAAGTTCCTGATATTACTGCCTATGATTGGATTATTTGAAACTACATTTACAATATGAGCATTTACTTTAAAATCATTGCTTGTATTGTTAATATCTAACCTGTTTTTATTTTTTTTGTCATCTGTATGCTTCCATTAAAATTGTCTAATTATAGTCATGATGTGCATTTGTTGTTTCATCTTTACTATCACTGACAGAAATCAAAATCCCTTTATTAATGACCATTTTCACCAGTAATTGTGTTCATGATCTTTTGATTGGCTTGTTTCTTTTAGAGTGAACTGAGAAAAAACTTAATTGGTAACGTCTGATTAGAACCAAACTGGGTACTGACCAACAATGCCTCCCACATCATACCACACAGACAGCCGGTCGGCCTGAACCTCCTTCCAGCCGAAGTTGTTGCTGAGATAAAATGGCAGCCAGAAGAAGAAAGAGTAGTTGACCAGCTTCAGACATGCATATGACAGCGAATACTGCAGGAGACAGACAATAAATAAATCTAAACTCTAGTCGACAATAACGGTCCATCACTAGTATGCAAGTAAGGAAGTGTTTTAATGGACACTGACAGGAATGACTCCTGGCAGGCTGAAGGCCTGGAGAAAGCCTATGGCTTTGGGCTGCGGTTCAGGCTCCTCATCCTGCTGCTGTATGGAGTATTCATCACATAACTCATCTTCATCATCACTTATCAGAGGACGCTGACTGTCCGAGTCTCTTGTCACTGATCTCAGACCTGTCTCAGAGTAGTCACTTAGTCCTTAAAAAAAATAAAAAAAGGAGACCAACAGATGAAAACAATCTTGAACACTTAGTGTAAACACTATTATACACTATGCTATATATATATATACAGTGGGTACGGAAAGTATTCAGACCCCCTTAAATTTCACTCATTGTTATATTGCAGCCATTTGCTAAAATCATTTAAGTTCATTTTTTTTCCTCATTAATGTACACACAGCACCCCATATTGACAGAAAAACACAGAATTGTTGACATTTTTGCAGATTTATTAAAAAAGAAAAACTGAAATATCACATGGTCCTAAGTATTCAGACCCTTTGCTGTGACACTCATATATTTAACTCAGGTGCTGTCCATTTCTTCTGATCATCCTTGAGATGGTTCTACACCTTCATTTGAGTCCAGCTGTGTTTGATTATACTGATTGGACTTGATTAGGAAAGCCACACACCTGTCTATATAAGACCTTACAGCTCACAGTGCATGTCAGAGCAAATGAGAATCATGAGGTCAAAGGAACTGCCTGAAGAGCTCAGAGACAGAATTGTGGCAAGGCACAGATCTGGCCAAGGTTACAAAAAAAATTCTGCTGCACTTAAGGTTCCTAAGAGCACAGTGGCCTCCATAATCCTTAAATGGAAGACGTTTGGGACGACCAGAACCCTTCCTAGAGCTGGCCGTCCGGCCAAACTGAGCTATCGGGGGAGAAGAGCCTTGGTGAGAGAGGTAAAGAAGAACCCAAAGATCACTGTGGCTGAGCTCCAGAGATGCATTCGGGAGATGGGAGAAAGTTGTAGAAAGTCAACCATCACTGCAGCCCTCCACCAGTCGGGGCTTTATGGCAGAGTGGCCCGACACATGAAAAGCCCGCATGGAGTTTGCTAAAAAACACCTGAAGGACTCCAAGATGGTGACAAATAAGATTCTCTGGTCTGATGAGACCAAGATAGAACTTTTTGGCCTTAATTCTAAGCGGTATGTGTGGAGAAAACCAGGCACTGCTCATCACCTGTCCAATACAGTCCCAACAGTGAAGCATGGTGGTGGCAGCATCATGCTGTGGGGGTGTTTTTCAGCTGCAGGGACAGGACGGCTGGTTGCAATCGAGGGAAATATGAATGCAGCCAAGTACAGGGATATCCTGGACGAAAACCTTCTCCAGAGTGCTCCTGACCTCAGACTGGGCCGAAGGTTTACCTTCCAACAAGACAATGACCCTAAGCACACAGCTAAAATAACGAAGGAGTGGCTTCACAACAACTCCGTGACTGTTCTTGAATGGCCCAGCCAGAGCCCTGACTTAAACCCAATTGAGCATCTCTGGAGAGACCTAAAAATGGCTGTCCACCAACGTTTACCATCCAACCTGACCGAACTGGAGAGGATCTGCAAGGAGGAATGGCAGAGGATCCCAAAATCCAGGTGTGAGAAACTTGTTGCATCTTTCTCAAAAAGACTCATGGCTGTATTAAATCAAAAGGGTGCTTCTACTAAATACTGAGCAAAGGGTCTGAATACTTAGGACCATGTGATATTTCAGTTTTTCTTTTTTAATAAATCTGCAAAAATGTCAACAATTCTGTGTTTTTCTGTCAATATGGGGTGCTGTGTGTACATTAATGAGGAAAAAAAATGAACTTAAATGATTTTAGCAAATGGCTGCAATATAACAAAGAGTGAAAAATTTAAGGGGGTCTGAATACTTTCCGTACCCACTGTATGTTTATAAGAAATTAGAAATTAAAATAAAATGCACAAATCTTTTTTTTTTTTCAAATGTAAGGAACAAGGCCTATGAATCATTGCAGACTATAGGTCTGTTCACATTAAGACAAATGTTTGGTGCATTAATTCGGAATGAACATTTTAATTTGAATGAACGACTATTTTGATCGACACAGACATGCTGTCACTGTGACATATTTTACAGAGAAGTGTTCTAATCCCTTTTCTATTGCACTGCAAGAATAATGGCTAACCAATAAGATCTGTGCATTTGGTTACTTAAAACTATGACTTGCTCTTGGAGCTCACAACTACACTATTTTGCTAAATGACAGTGAACAGCAGAGGAAGAACCCAAAACCAGCTCTCTTTTATCTGTACTTTTGTATTTGCTGTTGTTTAAGAAACACTACTGCAAATACAAAAACTGTACAAAGATGAACTCACCAATTTCTTTTGGGGATGTAAGCAGGCCAAAAAACACCACTATACCACCGGCAAACTGCACCACTGATGTCACGAGAAAAGCATACTGAAACAAAAACACACATCATCACTTATCATCATTGTTTGTATACAGAGCTAGCAATCCCCTCCCCTAAGAAAAACCCTCACACCAACAGGTTTGTATATATTATATTGTATTACATGATTATTTTCATTACATTGTTTAGCATGTTTATTAAGCTGGTTTTCACACAGGACCGTTGAACGATGTGCTTCAGTAAGAATGATGTTCCTCTCACCTCATAGCCATACTTCAGGACACTGGAGGCAAGAAACGCACCCAGAATGTTCCCCACGGATGCACATGCACTCCAAAGTCCAAAAACAAAGCCTCGCCTGGCAGACAGAAGATATATGCGGGAATCAGAAAGAAAGGAAGAATAGAAAGGAGGCCGATTTGTGAAGGTGCAAAAATATACAGTGTCATATCAGCAGTGTTGGGCTAGTTACTCAAATAATGTCATATATTACTCATTACTAGTTACTCCTTTCAAAAGTAATAGTGTTACTTTACTTATTACTTTCTGACAACAGTAATTAGTTACACTACTAGTTACATTACTTTTTCTTCACGCCCCACAGAAGTTGTAACTATGTATCTTCCACATAAATGTTACTAACAACATATTTCTGCCTCATCATTTGACCAAAATCCACATTATTAGTTATTACAAACACTCAATAGTGATTGATAGTGACATTCAAGTAGAAGTGTTGTATTAATCTCATTAATTGTCATGTGTAGATTGAAGCTAATTGTAATTGCTCCGTTACCCATATATGATTATATTTCATTATGTATTTTATCAAATCACATAAGTTTGTAAGAAACGGTTTAATTTTCCAAAAAGATTTTTAATTCTAGTAATATAATGTACACATGCTGATCAGAGGGATGTAATGCCAGAGTAAAGTAAAGCCACAACTTACACAACAGTGCTCAGATCATACGAGAGTCGTGAAAATTATGAAAATAAATCTAGAAATTATTTGATTGTTGGATTTTAAATCAGCGGGGTTGAGGCATCAAAAGTAACTAAGCTGTTTTATGGATGTTAACTGTAATATTATTACTGAAATCTTATTAGTAACTAGTTACACTACTAGTTACTGCAAAAAGTAATATTACAGTAACTAAGCTTATTAAAGAGCTGATCAAATGTAAAACTGTAACTTGAATGCAATGTAAGTCGCTTTGGATAAAAGCGTCTGCTAAATGCATAAATGTAAATGTAAACTAAGTTACAGTAACTAGTTACTGCCCAACACTGCATATCAGTACATTTAGCACCTGATTAAACTGGATCAAGGATGATTAGTGAAAAGAAAATGCAGATACTTTTGCGCTAAAGTACTGTATGCAAAAAAATAATAACAATAACAAATATTAATAATCCCACACTACACACTGACACCTACCCAGATTTTCCAAACCAGTTGCCCATGATGGCCACAACACAAGGCCATACTGTAGACTGGAGCAGTCCATTTATCACCCACAAGATGCAGTAAAAGTACACGTTATAAAAGTGAAGCCACTCTGTCAAAGTGCCAAACACAAATTCCTAAAGAGAAGAGAGAGTGAATGTAAATAAAGATATGAATTCACAGATTATTATTATTGCTCACTTTCATAGGTTCACTCAATGCTGTGTCAGTATCTATTATGAATATCATAATGACGACCTTTTATTGGCTGATGGCGGATCATTTCGGACCCTCATATCGTGCATTCTCCCAGTTTGGGACAGCCTAAATTTGAAAACTGTCTCATTTGATTAGTTAATTCTATGATTTGTTTCTGAGTAGTAATGGCATGGGCAAATCCTTTTAAGGCACTGATTATGTGGCGCCTCAAAGGGCGGTGTTAGCGCCATCAGCCAAACAATAGTGTGGAACAGTGGCTGTCCACTTTTTCAGCGGCCTTGGGGCCAGATTTACTAACAGCTTGCGCCAGCGCAAACCATCTTTGGTGTTAAAATAGTACTGGCAGGATTTACTAAAGCAACACAGTGAAGAATTATCGCTAAAAAGGCATGGACACAGTTATTTTTGTGCCTGACCTTATTCAATATGCAGTTGTAGGAGTTTCCTTTCAGACGCAAAATTTATGGGAGGAGAGTATTAAAATGAATCATGCAAGGCAATTTACTAACGTTTGCGCTCGTCAAATTACTGGTATTTGCACCATTATTTAACGCCCAAAAAAAGCGTCTTAAAGCAGGCGGTAATTTGTGCTGCTTTTGATAGTTTGCACTGGTCATTATGCAAATGATCTGGCTGCGTCTGTGTTCTTTAATGTGTGCATTGTTAGTAAATCACCCACATCATTTTCCCCTCCCATCGGCGCTTTTATGGAATCGTGCTCTAACGCTAATTTGCCCAGTTTAGTAAATCTGGCCCTTGGTTCTGGAAGTATTTTACCATAGGCAGTCTGACAATGAACCGAACTAACCAGCTATGAGGTGAAACACAATTTTACAGACTTTGATTTGAAGCAAAAATTTTTTTTTAAAATCAGACAAAAAAGGAGCAAGACCATAGACAAACAGTTTGAGCTAAAGAGTTCTTTTGCAATTAGCTTTTTTCGATTGGTGGGGATTTCATGGGGATTCAGAATCATGGGTAATGTACACTCTAAAAAATGCTGGGTTAAATACAACCCAGCGCTGGGTAAAATATGGACGAACCCAGCGATTGGGTTAAACATTTAACCCAACTGTTGGTTGAAAACAACCCAGCATGTGTTCTGTCCAATATTTACCCAGCACAGGGTTGTATTTAACCCAGCATTTTTTAGAGTGTAGTTTTTACCAGGAATTCACACGATTTACGATTTTTACGAAAAAAAAAGTTTAAATAAAATAATGTGGACTAATGGCTTCAACAAAAATATTTACCATTGATTTACAACAGCTATCGTTATCGTTTATAAGTTATCGTTACAAACCAATTCTCAATCAATCAATAGTATTTTTACTTCCACCAACTGTTGCACTGTTCATATTTACTCTATATGGGTTTCAGTCAATCTTCACACCTGGAGGGTCTTCCCATAGTACCTACTAATGCAGCATGTGGTTCCCTACTCAGGGAACCAGTGTTAACATGCATAAGATGTTTTCTTTATGTTATACTTTAATGCATTCAGCTCCACTTAAAAAAAACCATGAGATTAAGTAAGTTGAACAGATTCACAGCCCTAGTTACAGATTTCAGTAGAATACCAACCGTGATAGCGGATCCACATAAACCAAAGCACAGAACATAGCGAAGGTTGAATCGATCGCCAATTACTCCACTGATATACAAACCCTGAAAGAAAAACAAACAAAAAAAACTTTTTTTTAAGGGAACACTTAATCATCATAGTATAACACAAAGTCAATTAAACTTCAGGGATATAAATTTGTCCGGTTAGGAAGCATAAGCGATTGTGAATCAGTTTCATGGCCACAGACAATTGCTCTCTCCTTATACTTCCTGACTGATTTGTCCCTAGTTTTATTTTTTGTTAGGGTCCTTCTCAATACTTATAGCAAAAGGCAGTATCTGCAACTCAATCCGGCTGCACAGGTAGTCTAGCTCCTCCACAATGGCACTTCCATATGTGCCATTGCCAGGAGGTTTGGCGTCTCCAAGCACAGTCTCAAGAACATGGAGGAGATACTGGGAGACAGGGCAGAAGAAGTGCAACAACCCATCAGCAGGACTGGTATCTGCTCCTTTGTGCAAGTTGGAACAGGAGGAGCACTGCCAAAGCCCTCAAAAATGTTATGTTTCTGACCAAACTGTCAGAAAAACTCCATGAGAGTGGCATAAGGGCCCAACATTCTGCTCATAGCCCAGCACTGTACCAGAGTCTGGAGATGCCATGGGGAATATTTTGCTGCCTACAACATCATTCAGCATGACCGTTTTGGCAGTAGGTCAACAGGAACATCCTTGGAGAGACACACAGCCAAAGGTATACACAGTGCTGTTAGGTATAGGGATGAATTCCTCAGAGCCACTCTCAGACCTTACGTTAGTGCAGTGTGCCCTGGGTTCCTCCTGGTGCATGACAATGCTGGCCTCATGTGGCACACACACATTTTTTGTTTTTTTATAACAAAAAAAATGTTGTGGGAAGTCGTGGCCTAACGGTTAGAGAGTCAGACTCCTAATCCAAAGGTTGCGAGTTCAAGTCTCGGGCCGGCAGGAATTGTCGGTGGGGGGAGTGAATATACAGCGCTCTCTCCACCTTCAATACCACGACTGAGCTGCCCTTGAGCAAGGCACCGAACCCCCAACTGCTCCCCGGGCACCGCAGCATAAATGGCTGCCCACTGCTCCAGGTGTGTGTTCACGGTGTGTGTGTGCACTTTGGATGGGTTAAATGCAGAGCATGAATTCCGAGTATGGGTCACCATACTTGGCCGTATGTCACGTCACTTTCACACACACACACTCACACACTCTCTCATTTGAAAGGCTGCACTTTCCAGAAATCACATTTGTCAGTCACATACGTCATAAAAGATTATCATTTCAGAAAAGTAAACATTATAAAACATACTATTATTCTGTGTGAGCCGGTATACATTACAGTCATTTCTTTCTTACTTTGGATTGTAATAGTTTCTTTTTTAAAGGGGTCATCAGATGCCCATTTTTCCACAAGTTGATATGATTCTTTTGGGTCTTAATGAAAAGTCTTTAACATACCTTGGCTAAAATTTCTCAATGGTAGTGTAAAACAACACCCTTTTTGGGGTGAAGAGGCGTTCTCTGAGAAGCTGTAAACTTTAGCTGCATTTGTCATGGAACTTGCTAACTATAACATTATTAGGAAAGGCGATTTGAAAAGATTCATAAAAAAAAAAACTTAATTCTACTGTAAGTGAATCTGGATCATGAATGATTCGCGCGAACACAGACGCATTTAGATGGGGGGGGGGGGCGCATTCCCTTCAAAAACAAAATAATCCTCTGCATCTTCAGTGGCTCAGATGTCGGGAGTAAAAGACGACTGCTATATTCATTATTACATCCAACAACAAAACACCTCAATCGCTTAGGAGCCATTCTTGTCTACTCCTGCTCCAGCGTCGAAACAATGGAAGACTGTTTACAGATCACTCAGGGCGGGTCTAAGGTAAAACACCAGTGTCAATCAACAATCGTGGGAGGGGCCTGTGCAGAACTATGTCACTCTGCCAAAAATCTGTGAACAGCTTGATCTGAGAAAGGATTTATTATTCATGGGGATTTAAAACAAAACACTGGGTGGATTTTTATCATTATAGGGTGGTTGTGTACACACACTGCCAAGACACATTTCAGTTCAAACAACATGTAAAAGTGAATTTTGCATTCGATGACCCCTTTAAAAAGGACATATCCTTGATGCATGCAGACAAAAAATTCAAATATTTTTGTCAATATCAAACACCCCTACTGTCACAGTAATATTTTATGGTTCAATATGGTGCAGCAGCAGCATTATGTGTTCATAACAGACCATCACTGTTCACCCATTGCTACACCTATTCCTGTTTTTAACTTACCACAGCATAAGAGAAGAGAAAGATTGAGTCCAGAGCACCCAGGAACAGCGTGGCCTCTCCCACATCAGCAAAAAGTTTGTTTTCCTCCCATGTCTAAAAATATAAACAAAAATAAGTGTGTAGCAACCTTTTTAGATTATATTTTAAACTGAAAGGTGTACATTGGACTTTGTACAACTATATTGCTAGTTGTGAGAATGTTAGTTTGTATTTTTGCCAAACAGAAAGACTAGTGTTTGAAATACCGATTTAATGCTTGAGATGCCCTCTCACAGATTTCCAAATGGTGACCACAAAAATATTAATCTGAACGAAAATATTAATGTGAAATCTAATATTGATACAGTTTTGTGAGGTATTATTCATAAGACGAGTATCAGTACAGTATTTTGAGGATAAAATATTACAATACTTTGAATCAATGTTTCTCTCACCTCTACCTAGCTGAACACATTTTCTCCATAGCATGCAGTAACATAAGAATAATACATGCATTGCTCGGTTTTTAATAATATCATATTCCGGTCCCACTTTATATTAGGTGTCTTTAAATACTATGTGGGGAGGGTTTTGTGGTATGGTTAGGTTTAAGGGGTAATTACAGATGACAGTTTTTTCAAATATAAGTACAATGTAAAAAAAAATGTATGTACATAAGAAATGCATTGTATCAAATTATTAATTAATGTAAGATCATAAGGACTATGACACATATTCCAAAATCGTAAACCATAAAAGAAAACGTGAAAGCCTTTATATAGACAGAGTACATTTTCGTTCAACCTGGTCTCACAGAATTCCGTGTAATGACCACGGACCCTTAACTCCGAATCTGTGGTGACATCACGGAATCGCCGAAAATTCCGTGATGGGCTCACAGAAGTGATACCAATGTAAGTGTCACCAACACGATACTGGGAATTTTATCATCATAATTAAATTCTATATTGGGTATCAACATTGCCATTATTGCATATATGTTGGGGTGTGATTTTTCAATGTAAACAGCCACAACAGTTTTATTTATATTACATTACACATTTATGAGCACGTAACCCAACCCCTGCCCCTAAACCTACCATTTGTCAATAAAACCGAAGATATAACAGACAGACACAACTACCATCATAATTTATTCAAAAAGTATTAATGTTCCAAGTCTTCCCAGGCAAAACGATTGATTTGTGAGAGGAATAGACGCGATCGCCGTCTCTATGTGCTGCAGTCTCTGTGCGTAAATTCAAAAAATGCCGCCAGAAGAAGCCTTACGTCAGCTTTGGTTGTGAAATGCCATTGGCTCTTGTGTGTCTCGTGATCGATTGCGTCATGCAACGGGACGGGAGTATCTTTTTGAATGAGATGTGAGCGCGTTAACGGAGCGGGATCATTTTCAGTGATTAAAACCTTGTGTTTTACGCTCTTCTTCGCATAAACACTTCGTATGGCTTCAGAAGACTTGGAATGCAACACAACTTGTTTGTAATGCTTTTATACTGCTTGTTTATGGTCAGTTTTTGCAATAAATACCTGTGACTGCACTTATCTTTGTCTGTTCCGTGTTTTATATTGTTCAGAGGTGGGTAGGTTTAGGGTAGGGGTGGGTTAGGTGCTCCAGTGAAAGTATAAATTTATATACAAATATAACTGCACCGGAGTCACTCTTTTTACGTGGTCCACACACGTCAACTGAGGCAGCGCTGGTGTTGAACCAGTGGATCCGTGCGTGGACCACGGCTGATGCCTGTCACTGACTTACATTGGTATCACTTCTGTGAGCCCATCACGGAATTTTCGGTGATTCCGTGATGCCACCACAGATTCGGAGTTAAGGGTCCGTGGTCATTACACGGAATTCTGTGAGACCAGGTTGTTTTCGTTACACTAAAAGAGGCAGTCTAGTTCTCTTCTGGGTTTTTAAGATCTGAGATCAGACTTTCAAGTCTGTAAAAAATAAATTCTTATCAAAAATACATAGATTAAAAATGTGTTACTGGTGAATAATAATATTAAAAATATCATTCCTACTATCATATCCATGAGGCTAGGGAAAATGTTACTCATTTAGATAGAAATAATTTTTTTTTTTTTTTTAAATATAAAAGTTATACAGAGAATGGGCAGTGTGTATTATATCATTACCTCCCCAGGAGACAAAGATGAAGTGTTGTTGTTCTGCTGGAATGCTGACGGTGTCCACTGTGCTGAGATGCTCACTTTCACATTACTGAAAGTCTTACGGGACGAGTGAAGCAGGACGTAGCTGGATAGAGAGTGGATGTTATTAATTACACCAAGTCATTCCATTTAAACTTCAAAACCATATGGCACCAACAGGAATACAAAGCAAACACATTTAAAGCATTTGTTCTATTTCTTTACCATGAATACTCTTATACGCTGCCTTGCGAAAGTGTTCACACCCCTTCACTTTTTCTACATATTGCAACCTTATGCTAAACTGCTTAATTTTTTTTTCTCCACATTAATTATTTACACACCACACCCCATAATGACAAATTCAAAATGTGTTATAACTTTGCAAATTTACTGAAAATAAAAAAAGAAACAAATAATTACACTGGATAACTATTCAAACCAAATCTTGTGGCTGTCTTTGCAATGTTTCTACACTTTAACTGCAAAAAGCAAAAATAAAATCATGAGGTCAAACGAACCACCTGCAGAGCTCAGAAACAGATATTGGGAAGTAAATCATTTTCTTTATTCTGATGATGCTACATTATAACCAATTATAACCTTCTAGGTTCCTGTATAACAGCTAGATTAATCATATAACATTTCAAGAAGTCAGCTGTTTAAATGACACAGAACTGCTACATGTCATCTAAGATAAAAGATGGCAAACAAGACAAAGATCAATATTCTTATTATGTACAATAAAACACTGGCTGACATATGTCAGTAAACCATGAATGTAAAGCATGTGACTATTTTTTTCCAACACCCAAGCACCCACAAAAACACTCTTGGCCAACACAGGGGACACAATAATAAAGAAAAGCTAGATATGCTCAGAAACATGATTACCATGATAAGAACGGAGGGCGGTAGGAACAGGACAGCATAACGTTACCTGAGGAACGTGAGGAGGAAGGCTAGCAGGTGATGATAGGTATAGGGGGGCCACATTATATGGGTCTGGATCAAGAGGGGGAGGAAGTGGAGGATCTGAAGTCTTCAGGACACTCTACTGCACCATCTACAAACACTGCACATCCAATCACTGTAACATCTATCCATCGATAAATGAATCAGCGTTCTTACTGTGGTGGCACTTTAATACTCGTCTCCAAATGAATACACATTTACAGTCGTCCACAGAAGCATCAATACTCACCGTTTAAATCATTTGCTGTGATTTGATCTCTGACTGGAAAATATCGCCATTATTTTCCGATACATCATGCAACGTAAACACGCGCTAAAGCGTAAACACGGACGTCACCCGGATGTTGCAAGTTTCAAAATAATAGTCACTTTATTACGGATTTAAACGCAAAATAAAAGCAGAGATGTTCTTAATATTTTGTAAGGATACAAACCTCCGCAGCAGAGACGTTTAACTTGAATCATTGTGCCTTTTCCCCTGCTTTTTTATTGGTCTCTTACAGCTTTATAATATAACAAAAGCAGTAACAGCATCAAGTTAACATTTACTAAAAATAATAACAATACCCGAACATTCAACAATAGCAAACACCATAAAAAACAATAATTAAAAAGAAAATTAAAACAAGAAAATATTAACAGCTATCGGGGGCAGATTTACGCTTGGGGCATAAAAGTGTATGGAGGGCCAGTGCAACTGTGTCTCCCGTTGTTTTTACAATTATCTTTTGTTGTAGTTAATTAATTAGAAAACAGTTAATTATTTTGATAAGATATTTTTATAACAATGAACAATTCAACAGATGTATTTAAAGGGCTTGACATCCTGATGATGTTATAATGGCGTTCTCTTGATTCCTTTTTCTAAACAATTTTACACATAACTGAGTTTCAATCCTTTATTGTGTATTTGATGGTCAAATGATATTCAAAAATGACACAGCACCTCTTTTGTTTTGTATGATTTTTAATTCACACTTTAAGTCATGTCAACACATTGTTTCTGTTTAGTATGAGGCTATAATATTCAGCATATTTCATTAATAGTTGCTAAATGAGGATAATTCTAGCTTTAAATTATCTTAGAAAAACCTAAATCTAAAAGAAAAAAAAGTGGGCTTCAAACCTATATTCTAGAGAAAATATCCACAACACGAAACTGTGTTACACATCAGTAATACAAGAAAATGTTGCAGCTGTTCTTCAAATGACTTTGTTGTAATGAAACAACTGCAGCTCACACAAGTTCAAGGACATCAGCTTGGCAGGACACAAAGTTGAAACATGTTTTAATTAAAAGAGATAGTTCACCCCAAATCACAAATGCTGTATTTATTTACTCACTCTTATGTCTGCAAGTATTCTGAAGTCGTATAACAGCTTTGTGTGGGAAACAGAGCAAACTTAAATTGTTATTAAGTGGTAATTCTCCCCTTCAGTAAGCTGATAAAAACTTAAAGGGATAGTTCACTTTGAAATTAAAATTTGGTATCTATCAGCTTACCCCGAGGGCATCCAAGATGTAGGTGTCTTTTTTTCTTCAGTAGATCCAATTTTGATGTTTTTAGGTCAAACCGTTGTAGTCTGTCAGTCATATAATGGCAGGTATAGGTCACTGTCTCTATAAGAGGGAAAAAGAACATGCACAGAGAAATCAAAATTAAACAATTCCCCATCGTAACTACACATTGATGGCCTAAGACACGAAACGAGCGGTTTGTGTGAGAAAATGAACAGTATTTATATTGTTTTTTACCTCTTGTACACAACCATGTCCAAGTGATCTGAGTGCGCACACATCCGGTGTGTGACGTGTGTGTGCGCGCGCTCTGGCTCGCGCTGCATTCACACGGGGCGTCGACAGTGACCTATACCTGCCATTATATGACTGACAGACTAGAACGGTGTGACCTAAAAACATCAAAATTGGATCTACTGAAGAAAAAAAGACACCTACATCTTGGATGCCCTTGGAGTAAGCTGATAGATACCAAATTTTAATTTAAAAGTGAACTATCCCTTTAATAAACCAGATGGTATGGTTAACAAATCAGACTGATCCAGTTCTCAACTAACTGACTCAACAGCTCAGTAGAAGGGCATGAATAATTTCAATTTGTTACTCACACAAATGAGTAATATGACTTCACAAGACTTGGAATATAGTGCATAAACTGTATGGACTATTTTATTAATATGATCCTGTCTTTTTTTGTTGTCATTTTTAGAGTTTGAAATGAACTGTCAATTGGAAAACACTTGCGTCAAGATTCTTCTAAAATGTCTTTCTGTTTCACAGGGGGGAAAAACAGCATATGGTTTAGACATGAGTCATGAGGGTGAGTAAATGTAATTTTTGAGAATTAAAAAAAAAAAAAAAAAAAAAAAAATGGGGTGAACTATTGCTTTAAAGATCATGGTTGATTTCACTCCACACAAGGCACTCAGGATGACAAAATGATTCAAGTCAAACACTGTGGCTCTTCATGTGCCTGTTTAGGTGTGTACGACATGTGTAAGCCTTTGGGCACAGAGGACATGGGAAAGGCCTCTTCCCAATATGAGTGTACATGTGCTTGCTCAAGTCATAACGTCGGATGAATCGTTTCCCACACTGCAAGCAGCAGTGTGGACGCTCTCCGGTGTGAAAGCACATGTGTGCCGTCAGGTGACTCGAAACCACAAATTTCTTGCCACAGATTTTACATTGATACGGCTTCTCTCCTGTGTGAGAGCGCAGATGCACCTGCAGGCATCCGGCAGAGACAAAACCCTTTCCGCACTGATGGCAAATGTACGGCTTCTCCCCGGTGTGAATTCTGATGTGGATCTTCAAATTCCCAGACAGTGAAAACTGCTTCTCACAGTACGGACAGACGTGCGGCCGCTCACCAGAATGACATCTCATGTGGGATTTTAACTGGATTTTGCTGTAAAATCGCTTTCCACATTGCGAACAAAGGAGAGGTTTCTCACCCGTGTGGTTTGAGAGGTGGGCAAGCAGGCTGCTGTTCGCCGAAAAGCACTTCCCACACTGGTCGCATATATATGGCCTGAACTCTGCATGGGTCTTCAGATGGCTTCTTAATTCGCTGTCAACGTTGAATGTCAAGTCACAAAAACGACACTTTCCTGGCTGCCGTTCCGGTTTAGATGGGCGGGCATCTTTAACTTTGTGAATCTTCTGGTGGATTAAACTGGCTCGGTACGACCCGAAAGTCTCGTTGCATTGTTTACAGGTGTAGTTCCTTTTAACAGTGGGTGTTCGGTGAGTTCGCCGGTGACCGACTAATCGTGACAGACTAGTGAACAGCCGTCCACATTCAGGGCACTTATGTGTGGTTTTCTCTTTGTGCACTCGGTTGTGCCTGTATAGGGTCCTGAGGGATCTAAAGTGGGCTGTGCATTTGATGCACTTAAAAACTCTGGAATTGCAGTTGGTGCTCCTGTGTGACGCCAGCTGTGCTGAATCGTCAAAAACCTGCCCACACTGAGGACACTCATGGGTCCCTGCCTGGGTGTGAATTTCCTGGTGCTTGACAAGATCAGAGCGATAGATGAAGTATTTTGTACACTGCTGACATTTATGTACAGTCCTGCCTGCATAGTGGAAGCCTTTAGAAGGTGTGTTTGGGAAGGTGTCAAGAGAGGGCCGTTGGAGAGGCACAGCTGTCTGAAAAATTAAATCACCTAGAGGAAAACATGACAAACAGAGACGGTTTACTTTAAAGATCCTGAAAAGATATGAGAATCTCGACAGACATTCAGAGAGGCTGTACCTCTATGAGCATCATCGGTGGATGGCGGTACACTTGGCTCTTCTGAGTTACTCCTACAAAAATAATAAACGGGATATTTTACAACAAAACTATTTATATCTTAATTTAGGAACGCTACAGAACATATTCTGTAGTGCTCAAAGCCCTCACAAAAAAGAGACTTTGAGATTACAAACAGAGTAATTATGGGGGATATTACTCACATCAGATATTTTGACAACAGTCTGACAGTAACCACCTTGAAATTTATTGTTGAATGTTGTAAAGTTCTTGCTCAAGATACAATCTCAGAAACTGCATTTAAAGGGTTAGTTCACCTAAAAATGAAAATTCTGTCATTAATTACTCACCCTCATATCGTTCCAAACCTGTGAGACCTTCATTCATCTTCGGAACACAATTCAAGATATTTTTTAATGAAATCTGAGAGTTCCCAGACCCAGAAACGTACCAAGGACATCGATAAAACAGTCCATGTGACATCAGTGGCTCAACTTCAATTTTGTGAAGCTACGAGAATACTTTTTCTGTGCAAAGAAAACAAAAATAATTTATTCAACAATTCTTCTATAAGAAAAAGTTAACATCTTCCGCCATTTTGGAGAGTACCACGACACATGCGTGCACTTTTTCCAGAACGTAGTCAACGTAATCAGTGTTGTTTACGTTCAGGAGAAATGTTCAGGAGCACATTCTGGGGAAAGCACTTGTTTTCTTTGAACACAAAAAGTATTCTCATAGCTTTGCAAAATTGAAGTTGAGCCACTGATGTCACATGGACTGTTTTACTGATGTCCTTGCTACGTTTCTGGGTCTGGGAACATTTCAGTTGCTGTCTATGGAGGGGCAAAAATATCTTAATCTGGGTTCCGAAGATGAACGAAGGTCTTACAGGTTTGGAACGACATGAGGGTGAGTAATTAATGACAGAATTTTCATTTTTGGGTGAACTAACCCTGTAAAAGCATCAACACTCAAAATGACTTCATTTGATAATGACCAATTGGGACCCCAATGACTTTAATTGTCTGTAAAAAACAAAATCTTCAAATATATTGCTTTGGGTTCCACAGAAAAATTATACAACTTAAAAAACATGAAGGTGATAGAAATGATTTTTGGACTATTCATTTATGCTGAATACATTACAAAATAAATAAGAATAAACAAATAATCTAGTCAATATTAGTAACTGAGTAGTTGGTTGATGTAGAAGTATCTGACCATCCAACCCCTACCACCAAGTAATATGGTAACTTACCGTTGCAATTCATCGACATTAGTGTTTGTTTCTTTTTCTCCATCACTGTCTCTAGAGGTCTCTGAGGACTCACTGCTGAAGCTGGATCCCACATTCTGGATGTTTGGATCACCTGTCACAGGCTCCTTGTCGACACCATGTTGTTGGTTTGGCAGGTTTTCAGAATCAATAGGCAGTAACGTGCCATCATTGTTGTGCTGGTTTATAATGACTGAGTCACCAACAGGTGGCAATGACAACGATGACACTATTCGATCCTCCACTATTGAAGGAAGAACTTCAAAATAAAAATATGAAATGAAATATGAAATTTGCCATTGACCAATTGTGCTCAGCAACTGTATTTTTTAACATTAACAAAAGTAGGTCCTATTCTTCAACCAAGGCTTATGTGGCTAACCAGATAAATTTTGGTGTGACTTTTGCATGAATTTAACATTTTCCTTTTTTACCAAGCAAGGGTTATCCAGCGATGTTAAAGGAGCAGTGTATATAAAGTTCTCAAACCTGCATGCTGGGCGAAGTATTAGGTTTGTGCCCAGCTATCCTATAAAATATCTGATTAACCAAGTAAGCAATGTTGGAAAAAAAGAACCTGAATTGACATTCAAGGACTACATTTTACCATTTTTATCCAAAGTCCCACAAACATCCATCTGCAGCAAGGATAGCAAGTTGTGTGATTTACAAACTGAGTCCACACATGCATCTAGCTCCCCAGGGTGACAGTTGATCAACAATGAGAGCTGGAATTAAAGAAAATTAATAATCAGAAAAATTATCAGAAACGCAATTATTTATGCTTTATAAACAAAAATGCTTAATAACTAGCAGCTGGCTTGAATCATTCAGATATGGTAAATGTATTTGATAAGCATGTATCATTAGACCTGTTTGAAGTTTGGTACAGGCAGAAGTTGCTCCAATCTGGAGAGAAAAAATCCAACAAGGACTTGCAGTGCTTTGTCAAAGTCAGGACCGTACTCGACTGGAAATACTTCCTGAAATACAAAAACTGTCTTTCATCTGAAATTTTCATGCAAACCAATTTAAAAAACAATCTAAAAAAAAAACAGCTATTCATTTTTTTTTTTGCAACTTCTCACACACTCTCAAATCAAATATAGAATTTCTGGTCCAGGCTGGACATCAAAAACATCAAATGTCTTTGGCACATGTTTTCAAGTCTCTGACATAAAGACTGCAGACTTCACTTCAAAGTGCAAGAGAAGTCTCAAAAAAATCCTATTCATACTGAGAACAAACATTCACCCATAGACGAACCAAAGTTACATGTATCATATTCTAGCAATGCCAAGGTCATTGGTTTAATTCCCATTTTATCTCCATATTATTTCTTTTTTTTTTTTTTTTGCAGTTACATGTTACTACACACAGCTCCTGAAAAAAAAAGTTTAAAACTTGGATTGAATAACATACAATAATCAATAAAGCAATACTTTTTGGATTAAATCGCACTTTATTTAGTACTGCTGCTGACCCTGGATAACCAAATTTTACTGTGCACACATTAGCTAACATTGTGTTTGGTGAGAAAGAGCCTTAAGTTGAGTCATAATTCAATGCATTTCCTTTCACTCTAAATATAACATCATCTGATAGATCTTGATAGCACACATACACGTCTACATATGTGTTTTTTCTTCTGGAAGATTTCATTTTTATTCTGCAACTTACCTGCAATACATCTCTATTTTTTTTATGGATCTTAAAGACACTGACCTGAAAGAAGTATTCTCTTTTCATGGAGTCCTCTAGCAAGCTCAGGACAAGTTGAAGTACGCCGTCTTGTAAACTCTCCATATCTGTGTCACTCACCTGTGGACAGGAAAATCACATAAATAACATTAATGCCAACATAAATAAAGTTTAATGGTAGAAAATGGGATGTACACCAATTTGTGTAAAACAAATTTTAATGGCTATAAATACACACATGTACTCAAAATTCACTAAAAAGTCAACTCAAGACAACTTACAAGAGCATCTACTAGTAAATGCTGTAGGAAAAGCTTAGATAAATAGACAAATACGTTATTTGTTTGATGCATACTAACATTCTTCTCTTTATTAGTTTCAGAGAAGCAACAGTTTATCTTACCACAAGATAAAGTAACCCTGCCATATGCATTTTATTCCTTTGTCATTCATGGTATTCATTTAGTAGTTGTTAATAACTCTTGTTTATCCTTTGTTAATAATTACACTTGTTTCTTCCTTGTGTTGTACAGTAACAAGTTCTATAAGCTAACAATATCTCACCAATCTTTCCGATTAATTGTTGACCAACTCCCTTCAGTTTACATTAGAGGTCGACCGATTCATCGGTTTTGCCGATTAATCGGCACCGATAGTTGATTTGCAGAACAATCGGTTATCGGCAAAAATCCATGCCGATAGTTTTCGGTGTTTTTTTTTTTTTTTTTTTTTTTTTTCGTGTTGCGTCTGTTGCTGGAGTGGTTGAGAATGGTCTGCTATCATTATACAGTATGAGAGCGGGCTCTAGAGGCGGAAATCACTGACAGCACATGTTGTTTGTTTTGGCATGTGACACTGCGCGCTGCACAGAGCGGGAAACTTCTAACGCGCATTTAAATGCAGCCGACAGAAAATCCTGCCGCGGAACAGAGCGCCATTCACATAGTTTCCCATTAAATAACATTATAGCCTATTTGTCCCAAATCATTGTTAATGTACATAATGACTTCGCCCTAGGCTATAAATTATGTATTGTGCATTTTTCAGCAAAACGTTTGTCTTTCCGTGGCTCTAATACAGTCTGTATGCTTCATATAGAGAGCTGTAATACAGATCGCGCTTTCTCTTTCCGTTTGCTCTGTTATTTAAACACCGAACTTCAAACTCATTTATGACACATAATTCATTCTTGAAGCAAACTTATGTCCGTTTGGTGATTAAATAAACAGTTTTAGACCGCTGCTTAAATTGAACGTGACGCGTCGTGTGTGTGTGTGTGTGTGTGTGTGTGTGTGTGTGTGTGATACCCGTGACTTCTCCAAGACGCTGTGCTTTTGCACAGTGTGTCACTCACTTGCATATTTGTTTATATTTTAATTAGATAATCATGCAGTGTTCTAAAATAGCAGCAAATAAAGAGTGCACATACAATATCAATAACCTGTGCATGTAATTTTAATATGGCCTTTTGTAGGTATTTCAAGATGGCCATCTTTAAGCATGACTGTTGAAATGAAATGGTAATACTTAATAAGAGTCCATTTGTAACATTAACGAAAGCTGTAGAAGTATTGTTCCTTGTTAGAGTGTGTTCATTTCATTTCAACATTTACTAATAGGCTTCATTTTTAAATTTTAAAGTTTCTTCTTTTAACATTTGTAAACTATGAAATAACTTTAATAATCAATATAGTAATAAATATTAATACTAAATTTTTATTCATTTATAAAGTATAGTTCAGTAGTGTTACTGTTTTTTTTTTAAATAGTAAAGCTCTATTTAGTTTTCATTCAGTATCTATTTTAAAAACTATCGGTTGATTAATCGGTATCGGCCAGTGTGGTCCAACCTAGCTATCGGTATCGGTAAAATCCACTATCGGTCGACCTCTAGTTTACATTAATTCCAAAACTGATTGAACAGCCCCCTGTTGGGAGTGTTCACATACTGCCAGGCTAAAGGTTCTTGACTGGTGCCCCAAACTAAGAAAGGGAAAGGGTCATCTGGTGTACTCATAGCTGAACCTTAAGTGGGAAAAAAAACAAAAAATAATAAAAAACTATCTTTTCGTAATACCCTCTGCAGTGCTTTCCGGTTGAGATAGTGATGTGGCCAGTCAGGATTCTCTTCACAGCATGTGTAGAATGATAGCAAGAAGAAGAGATGCTGGTGGTCAGTTTGTTTTTACCATGTGAGATCCTCAATGATGTGTACACTGAGGAACTTGAAGCTCCTGACCCTCGTCAATTGTGTTTTGTTTATAGGAATTTGCTCTCTGTTCGGTCACGTAAAGTTCGCAACTAGTTCCTTCGTCTTGCAGATATTGAGAGAGAGGTTTTTCCTGTGCTTTCAAGTGAGCTCCAGTGCTGAGGATCAGTGGCGAGGAAATTCTTAATTTATCATTCTTATCACCTGAGAAAGGAAATGTGTCAGAGTGACAGGACATCAGTCATCTATGTACATGATTTTAGATTGCTTCGGTGCAGGCACAAAAGTGAACATTTTGAGGCATTACTGCAGACAAGGAAAGAGAGGGGTTGAATATGTCTGAAAATACCAGCCAACTGGGTCTCAAATGCTCTGAGGACGGAGCCGGGAATGCATTTTTGACCCGTTTCAGGTTACATCAGCTAGGAAGACAGAGAATGAACTAACTTTTGCCTGCAAAAGTTTCTCCATGAGGGTGGCATTGTTCTGAGCACTGTTTAGGGCAGCTTTGCTCTCAGAATGAGCAAACGTGGTCTTGAGCTTGTCCAGAGGAGTTACAGCAGTGTTCACAGCAAAGATCACAGTCCATTATATTGCCGATTCCCTGCTACAAGCTTCTAGTGTTGGTGGATTGATCTGATAGATTTACTGAGAAGATAACTGAAACGCTTCCAGATCATGTCCCAGTCTAGGGCCGGGGGTACTGATATGATGGGGTTGGCTCTCCTTTTGCATTTCTGAATTTGTAGCTGGACAATCTAGATAAGGGCTCCGATGCTATGTTTGTAAACAAAGCACTGGTGTAGAGGAACTCAAAGTCTGATTTGTGATGAGCAACAGAAGAACCAATTTCCAAAAGTGTTGAAACTTCCAGTTGGAAAAACAAGAGCATTTGTAGCAAAACATGTAGCATCAAAGCTCGCAACACAGCTGTCTTTTTTTTTTTTTTGGTGCAATCTAGGACAATCTTGCACAACAAAACACCATATGATGTGCCAAACAGACAAAAAGCAAGCAAAAATAAAATCTATATCTTTACTGTTGAGTCAGTTCAGTTGCATTTTTAAGATTTCTGAAACATGGATTTAAGACATTTTAATGCCAATTTTATTTAACACCCTATTTTTACATTAGGACTTTTTTAAGGGTCCACAGACACCTTGATTTATCATTTAATATCATTTAATCAGGAAATAAGTTCTATCATTTGTGGAGCTTAACAAAAAAATGACAATATTTAATCATAATAGACAATAAAAAGACAATTCAGGTGCACAGTGTAAATAGACATTTTGCTTCATCTGAGTTTTATTAAAATGATATTTTATTTGGAGTAGTAGTAGTATATTTTTTATTTAATGCCATGTCAGCATCTTAGGCTATTTTCATGGCAAAAAACAATTAAAAAAATACAAGTATAACAATCACAATAAAAACCAGCAAATAAACAAACAAGTTATATTACACATTTTTATATATTTTATTTGGATTTAATATATAAAAACAAATAGATGTGCAATTAAAAATCATTCAGACTTGACATACCTTCAATAAATCAGCAGTCTGAATTTGGTGAATGTGTGATTTGACAGTATGAAGGTCTGCTGGGAGCTCACCTCGACACATCTCAAGAATCATCTACAAGATAAATTATAGTGAACATAAACAAAACATAAAACGATTAATACATGATGGACAGCATGTAAGTTTTAAAGTTAACTACATCTGCAAGTGTTCTTTGCAATATATGAACTCTGGTCTAGGACAACATTATTTATACGCAACAATGAATTATTAAAGGGGGGGGTACAATGCTGTTTCATGCATTCAGAGTTGTTTACACTGGTAAAGAGTTTGATTCTCATGCTAAGCATGGACAAAGTTTCAAAAAAAAAAATTTGGACGTATAACAGTATTTCTGTGCCAAAAATCTCACTTCCGGGTTCCTACAAGTTTCTGAGTTTTTTTCGATCGTTGTTCTTGATGACGTAAACGACGGTGGAACTCCTTATATGGGCATTTCTCCCGGAAGAACGTGTCCGTGCACGCATCGACCGGAGCGAGAGCGCGCTCATCAACACTCTTCAATCAGCAGGCTGGCAGCACGGGACTCGCTCGGGAAGAACGTCTCTAAAGAAGTGTGTTTTTGGTTGTGAGGGAAAGATAACCTTGTCCAGCTTCCCAAAACAACCCACCGTTACGTGAACAGTGGATATAGTTTGTTTTTCCGGGTAAGCAATGGAGTTTCTCAAGTGTTTGTTGACGAACGTTTTATAAACAAGGCCCAATTCGACGCTGGATTTGCACATCGTTTGATACTGAAAGATGGAGCGGTCCCAGCTATAAAAGATCCCGGTCATGATTCAGAACTGCAGATGGTGAGTGAAAAGGCATCAAATGTCTGTTTTTTGTTGGCGATCAGCGCAAGTCCTCGTTACTCTTTAGCTCCGCCCACGACACGCCTCCAGGAGCTCGGCTTTTTTCGGAGAGAATCGTAAATCTGTATCTTTCTTTTATAAATATGATAAAACTAAAGACTTTTTGGAGATATGAAGGATGCAGTACTACTCTATAGGTACTCAAGATTAATATGAGATTGGGTGAAACTGTGTACGTTAGGTCCCCTTTAATGAAAACATACTTCATGAAAACATGATTTTTTTAAGCATGCAGCTACTTAAAAACTGACAGTGAAAAATTTAACAGACATTTCACTTTTTGAAAATTAAAACTCCTTTGTAACTTTAGCAGTACGTTCAACAATAAAGCAAGTGTTAAATATTGTTTCCGCACGTTATTGTGAAAATATGAAGTTTTTTATTTCAAAGGCTACGCAACTCCAGAGGTCGCATTTGTTGGCTGCCTACATCATCATAGCGGTCTCATTTCAGAAAAAAAGCAACAATTATAAAATAGGAGTGGGTGGGTGGCCTGCCACATTTTACCACTGTAAATGTGTCAGTAGAACAGAAAGGTTTAGAAACCTTGCTTGCATGCTTAGCTCATGTAATATCTTGAATGTCAATTTTTTTTTGCATTTAAATGAGGGTAAGACGAAAGCAATTGTCTTTGGGCTCTCTGTGGGTAAAGGAAAACCAAATTTTAATTGTGGTCATCTAAACTCTTATATCAAAACAACTGAGAAATATTTGGGAGTTCTTTTTGATTCCTCCCTTATGTTTGACCAACATATCAACTTAGTAGTCAAGTCATGCTTTTTATCTTAAACCTCAGTCAAAAGTTAAATCTTTTTTATCCTTTAAAGATCTTGAAAGAGTCATGCATGCTTTTGTTTTATCACATTTGGACTATTGTAACTCCTTGTATATTGGACTACCCAAATCCTCCATGCCACGGCTTCAAACGGTTCAAAATGCCAGATTTTTAACAGGGGTTCGTAAACGAGAACACATTACTCCGATTTTAATGCCTCTGAATTGGTTGCCAGTGCATTATAGAGTTGAATTTAAAATGTTGTTGCTTGTTTTTAAGTCCTTAAATGGTCTGGCACCTTCTTATTTGTCAGATCTTGTAAATGTGAATAAGTCAGCCAGATGTTTGCGATCCTCAGACAGTATTACTCTGTTATATCCAAGATCAAGACTGAAGTTGAAAGGTGACCATGCGTTTGCAGTGGCCGGTCCTGGGCTATGGAACAGTCTTCTCTTATCTGTGAGATCTGCATCTTCTGTATATGATTTTAAATCTAAGTTACAGTCTAATCTTTTTACCCTTGCATTTAAATCATTACAATTCTTGGTCTCTTTTAAATTTATATTTAGTGTATTATTTCTTTCTTTCTATTTTACCTTTTTCTTCTGTACAGCACAGTGGTCAACTCTTGTTGTGTTTATTTGGGCTTTATAAGTAAATAAATGAAATCAAAATGAAAAGAAAAAAAAAAACAGACCTCCATGAAAACAGTAACAAATACAGCATTAACACTTCTTACCTTTGCCCGCAGCCCTACTATCAAAGTGGCCCTCTGCCTCCTACTTAAGAGCTCTGGCACAAGGTTTGTCATCACAGAAACAAATTCTTCCAGTTTTCCAAATTGCTCCACATTCTGATCCTTGACAACTTGCCACATGAAGGCAGATGTGAGGCGTAGAGGAGAAACCAGCAGGCGAAGTGAGGAGAGAGGAGGGACAGACTCTACAAAGACATAGATATACAAACATTTATACATATGTTTATCTATAAATTTGCATTTATTCATTTAGAGTGCCATTCAGATATCTGAATCCACATTTTAAATAACATTCACATTCCAATCATTTAAACCTGTAAATAAAAGTTTCAGGATTTTGAAAAATGTTAATACTGAAATTAACAATAAAAAATGACATGAAATATTAATTAATATACATATGTGTTTATGCTGTTTTGCATATACACGTATATTAATTTATATGCAAAACAATGCATCAAAAGCGCAAAATAAAACTAATAATAATAACGTTACATGGCAGTAAATAATCTATCAGCCTCATCCAGCATGAGGTTCTAGCTGTGTTCATCAGGGCTATGATACTCTACATCAACAGCCCAGTCATGAGAAATACTGTAGGTGTGAGCATTACATATCTAACGACAAATGATAGAAATTACTATAAGGTAGATGACTATACACACCCATTGCTTCTTTGTTTGAATATATTTGGATTCACAAACAGTCTTGTTTCCAACTTCGTCCGTTGACTGGTTCCGTTCCACACTGCGCATGCGTCTACAGTGAGCTGCGCATAGAACGACAAACAGCAGAAGGGGCGGGGCTCATCGGTTTGAGTCTTGTCTGTAGTTGGTCAGAAACGATAATTGTAAATAATAACTCTCCGGTTTTTAATCTTCACTTTGCATTCGTTTTTAATAGAGGTAATCTGTGTCATTACTCAAGGTAGAAATGATTGTCCAGACCACTGCTGAAGTGACGGTGATATATGAGGCACGTGATATACGATACTTTTCTCAGCACAGCTCAAGGTGGACCAATCACAGTGATTTGTGATTATTGTAGTCGGATTTTAAAAAAAACATTTTATACAGATAAATGGAGCAAGTATACATGTGATTGTCAGGTGGCAGTTTGTGCATGAATCTTATTTGAAAGATTATTAGTTTTAATGTACACACATCTCTGTTGAGATTGTAATACGGTGTAATGGACGGCCATCATGCACCCCTGGAGGAAAAGACTTGTATAGTTTTCTTTAAACCTCCCTCGTTTCTTTCAGTGTACTGCACACAACGAGAGTGTACTGCCATCTCTCGATCAATAGACCTATAAGTGTATAGCCTACAGTTGTGCTCAACATTTTACATAGCCTACACTTTGCAGTATCTGCAAAATGTTAACTATTTTAACAAAATAAGAGGGATCATACAAAATGGATCTTATTATTTTTATTTAGTACTGACCTGAATAAGATATTTAACAAAAAAAATATGCTGAGGCCTATATAGTCCACAAGAGAAAATAATAGTTGAATTTATAGATAAAAAGGACCCTGTTCAAAAACGTACATATGCTTTATTCTTAATACTGTGTTAACTGGATGATCCACAGCTGTTTTTTGTGATAGTTGTTCATGAGTCCCTTGTTTGTCCTAACCAGTTAAACTGCTGTTCTTCAGAAAAATCCTTCAGGTCCCACAAATTCTTTGGTTTTCCAGCATCTTGATTTTGAGATCCATATTTTCACACTGAGGACAACTGGGGGACTCATACACAACTATTACAAAAGGTTCAAAAAAATTGAATTTGAAGGTCAGGGTACATTTAACTTATTTTGTCTACTGGGAAACATGTCAGTATAGCTTCTGAAGGGCAGTACTAAATAATAATGATAATAATAATAATAAAATATATTTAGGCAAAATAAGAAAAATGTACACATAGGGTGACCATATTTTACTTTTCCAAATAGAGGACAGTAGGGGGCGGGGACATGGGCAGGGCTTCACCTAACAGTATACTAGCGAGATTTTTGTTTGTTTGTTTGTTTGCTTATTTTGTTTTTATAATAAATAAAAATAAAACAAGTAGATAGAACAGAAAAAGAATAGATAATGCTAGTGTAAAGCGCAGATATCAACAGCATCACTGGGTTGTGAAGTTGCCAAGTTGAGGGTACAAATGGGTTGAAATTTGTATGTGAGGGATGTGTTTCATACAAGATCTGGCAACTGGACAACCTTGGGATATGTTGACATGATTATTCATATAATGAGGTTTGGGCCATACAAATTACGGGAGTTTTACCAGAGGTGAATATAGCAAACATAATACGGCCAGTGGGATTTTTTTAATATATATAGAAAGATTAAAAATACGGGAAAATATTTAAACGGGATGATAGCGGGATAGAACGGTAAACACGGGAGGGTTGACAGGTAGCCTATTCTCCAGAGTACTGGACACGCCTTTAGAGAGAAATGCAACCTTCATACAGATTACAATAATCAGGAAATATTTGTTTTTTAATTGATTCGTTTAAAAGTAGACATTTCACATGTGTGAGGCAGTCATACGCTGAGTTTCGGGGTTTTTCTGACGCGCTTCAGCTTCAGAGATGCCAGAGAGCGCGTCCTGCTTTCAACGTTTTGTTGTTTTTATGAGTTTACAGAAATAACAACTGATTTTAAGTTGTTTCAATATCAGGAAACAAAGCTGCTGCCTTGAAAATAAAAGCAGTTTAGTTGTATTGCGTACACCTAATTACACCTATTTGCGATTGACTTTTAATTCACGAATTACCTCATGCGGGCCGGGCAAGGATAGCCAGAGGGCCAGTGTCCCGGGGCCGAACAATGCCCAGGTCTGAGTTACAGGGTCAAATGCCGTTTCTTGAAAATATTAAGGACTCAGCTGCTTGGATTGAGTTGGGCAGGTCATTCCACCTGGAGGAAACAGTTAATGTAAAAGTCCATGAAAGTTTTATCATAGGTAGAATGCAAAATGTTTCAATACAAGCATTTCTACGGTGGAGCTCAACGCGCTGCACATAGAAAAAAACACCTGCAAATCAAGAAAACAACTTCATCAATTTGACAACACACACTACAAATGCTCACAACACAAACAAATAAAGAAACACGCTGCAATTTTTTTTTTTTTATTTGGTTGTGTTGTGAGAATTTGCAGTGCGTTTCTTTATTTGTTTGTCAAATTGCTGAAGATGTTTTCTTGATTTGCTGGTGCTTTTTCTATTTGCATGTGTTTTCTGAAGTTGCAGCGCGTTGAGCTCCCTCGGCCACCGTACATTTCAGTCAAATAATGTAATGTCCCAGACATTTTGGGCGATTAAGAAATCCTGGCCGGACGCATTTTTGTAGGTCCAAAAAGAGGACATGTCCAGGGAAAAGAGGATGCATTGTCACCCTATACACATCTTCATTCTGTTCAAAAGTTTGCACCCCTGACTCTTAACGCATCGTGTTTTCTTCTGGAGCATCAGTGGCTGTTTGAACCTTTTGTTGTAATGAGTCCCTCAGTTGTCCTCAGTGTGAAAAGATGGATCTCAAAATCATAGTCATTGCTGGAAAAGGTTCAAATATGCAAAAGATGCTGGAAAACCAAAGAACCTGACCTGAAGGATTTTTCTGAAGAACAGCAGGCGGTTTTATTGTTTAGGACTTTAGACTTCTGGTTCCATCGTCCGAACATTAGGTTAAATGCTGAAATAAGGTCTGTGGTTAACACAAATTAAAGATATTTTCACATTTTATATAACATAAAATACATCAGTAATACCCCACTCATGATTCTTTTAATCTGTGTCTTGAAAAAGGCGGTTGCTAACAAGTGGCTAAAAAGGACTGCAGAGTTTAATTGTCATCATGCCAGAAAGGGCACAAGACTGGGTATTGCCAATGCCATAATGGATCAGGTCACGCTAAGAGAAAAGACTTTTGTAGAAGATGTAAATGTGCTTAGTTCTGTTTTATTAAAATTACAAAGAGGCCAGGAGTATGTGGTGGCTTCTGCCGCTGCTGTACAGTCAAGTCAAGTCACCTTTATTTATATAGCGCTTTTAACAATATTGTGCCAAAGCAACTTTTCAATATCAAAATAGGAAAATAGTGTCAATAATGTAAAATGACAAGAATAAACACTCAATTTTCAGTTAAATATTATACTATAAAATTATCTTAAAGTGTGTGCTAGATTCTTTAGTGCTTCCCTTCCTTAGCTGTGCAGCATCAGTGCTGAAATGTGAAATTATTTGGTGTGGAATATAATTCAGTGTGGAGTTTTAAATATTACATATGCGACACAATGAGATGGATTTTACAGTTCTTTTTACAGATGAAAGCTTTACAGTTGCTGGATGTACATTTATTTAAAAAAATATATTTAAACTGCAGAAGCCAAGTAAAACATCATTATTCAACATCAAAGAAAAACAATCTAAAAGAATTGCATGTAAACAAACTTGTAAACATTTTCTCAAAATAATACAGCATTGGACACGTTCCCAAAAGTTGGGGGTCAGACTCATCCACAATATATGAAGTGCACAGTGGATCAATGAACATGTTTTTAAAGATTGAAAGAGTTGTCAGAAGCTTTAATGATGGTGTTAAGTTACACAACTGTGGTGTAGTTTGTATATAGCCCAACTTTAGCTTTTACTTTGGTGAATGTTACTGTCTCTTTTTGAAGGATCCATATGTTTGGCCTACACAAAAACATCATCCATGTAGCACACCATTGGCGTGTTCCAAGTGACCACATATGCCTTCCTATCTTAAATCAGATTCCAAACTAAAGGAAATGTGCATAAATGCAGTGAAAAGCAGTTGAGGCTCCAGTTCAAGTTCAATTCAATTCAAGTTTATTTGTATAGCGCTTTTTGACGATACAATCATTGCAAGTGTTTTCCAGTGTTTTTAGGTGATAGCAGAATGGGTCATTATGGGTCTGTATAAACATGCTATTTGTAAGTATATGGTTTTGTTGTAATATCCAAACATCATCTAGGCTACAAGTAAAATATGTTTGCATAGGTAACCTGGAGCAGGAGCAGGTTTTATCTTTACCAGTAACGCATGCTATTTTCTTAATTAGAAATTCTACTTCCTTCTCATTTTATTTACTTGCCAAAGCCATTTCTACCCCATATTTGGTGCTTGGCGAGTGTTAGTTTTGAACACAATTTTTTTAAAAACATCATTCAGAATCACCAAATGGCTCATAATCATAATTATTATTTTAAATTCAAGACAGTAAACAGAAATGAATGGTTGAATGTAATATATTCCATCTACACATCAGCCACACTGACTCTGACAGCACTGTAGCATGCCTTGCACTGCATAGCTTAGAACACATGCAGCTCCATCTTCTCTTCTGCACTGAACTTCACAGTAAAACACTAACAGTATACATCACTGTAAGTTATATAAAAGCTATACATACATCTATAAGTCTCTTGAGAATACAGTTTACTATGTGTATATTGTGTACAATTGTCTATTGTGCAAATGTGTATATTGTGTAAATGTGTATATTGTTATTCATGTATATTGTACATTTTTCATATCTTGTTGCTTGTACTGCCATGGCACGAAGTCTTATACCTAAGAATTTCCCCATCAGTACACTTGTGTACACGATGTGTGACAATAAAGAGATTTGATTTGATTTGAATGGCTGAAGAACCTAGCATGCTTTGTGTGTAAGGGTACTTTATTCCACAAAGTACACATATATTCCAATGGAATACTTGAATGTGTTGGTCTCTGACATACACAAAACACCAGAACCTACACCTGTAATAAGTGGCATAGACACTTACACAGAGACACATACATTTGGTGATACACAGAAAACGCTATTTACTCAAAGTGTTTACGTAAGAAATGGACTACGAAAAAATGTGAAGTGATGAACCTGTAGTGGCCTAGAAATTATTCTTGTCTCTTGTAGTCTGTGAATTTGACAGGTTTTTACAGTATTTAGAGCTCTGTGTACCGTGCTGTAATGCATAAATATTGGCCTATTTGCCATCACAAGTCTTTCCAAAATCATAGAGGCACACAAGATGAAATACTTGGAGAGTCAGTATGTGCCTTTGGCAGCCTTTCAAGATTAATATAATTTATTTGTTTTCATATGTGAAGTATTTTAACATTACACATTTCAACTTTAAAGTAATTTCGAAAATCTCAATACAATGTGTAGAAACAAAGACATTGGGAGTTTGAATTGTGCTTGATAAAAAAAACAAAAAAACTTGGTGTTATGTAATGGCATTGTTTAAACTGCTTTTTATCCTAAAAGGGACATGATACATAATTAAAATCACATGACTCAGTGCCTAGCCCAGAATATCCAAGCAAACCCAGGCAAGAATAGTGCTATGAGTACAGAAGAGAACAGATTCACTCCATTATTGTCCAGGATGGGTTTTCCACATATTCGTTTAACGCTCGGTGACTCATAACTCACAACCTTTCCAATGGATTCATCGTATCCTTGATTGAAAGGGAAAAACAAAATTGTCAAACGCCAAGAATATTTTAAACAAATGTTAAAAGAAAAAAACATAAGTTAGTCCAATATGATAAATTACCATGTTTTGAATCCTTCATCATTATTGTTAAAATAAATAAAGTAACATTAAGTTAGATTTTATTTTGCACTATTAATGTAACATTCATAGGCACTGATTAAAAGATTGATCTTGGGATTTTAAGAATCAATAATCATTCAGTGCTAACTTTTCATAAAAAAGGGAGCGCTGACAGAAGATGATAAATTACTTATATTGCATAAAAGTAAATCAGCACTGTTAGTATGACTGTTGCAAAAAAACTTGCAATAATATTGTGGTGGACCACAGGGGGAAATATATATGAATTAATCTATTTGATTTTATTTACCTTTAATAATAATCAGTCAGATTACCTGAATACTGCATGGTTGCACCGAGGAATGAATCTAGCAGAGATCCAAACAGACCAGCTATTGCTCCATACAAGATGATAGGCCACTGAGGAACTGCTAAATGCAGATCTTTTACCAACAGGAGCTGCATGAAGTAGTACACTGTTCCCACTGTGCCTCCACCCAAAACACTGGCCACTAATCCAACAGGAGTGACTCCGCCATTTGTACCTATAAACCATTTTATAGCAGATAAGACAAAGGCCTTTTGCTTAAATAAATTACTTCATACTGACCATAATCAGGGTTTAAAATTAACACTCACCAACCCTCCAAATGCGAATGAAAATGAACTGAGACAGGTTACACTATGAACTCACTAGCCAATATGGAGGTTATGATCATGTTCTGTCACATTTTTGGCCGTACTGGCCACACACATGGTCGTAATGGAGATAATGAAAATACCCAGACAGCAACATAGTTTTGGCCCAGATCCAGCCCACATCTGGCCCGTGTGAAATCCATGCGGGCCGGATCTGGGCCGACACTGCTTGCTGTCTGGGTATCTGAAGACTGTTATGAAAATAAATGTTAAAAATAAAAATATGACATGAAAACCTGTCTATGAAAACATGAACACATGATTAGAACACTGTTAGATTATGATGCAATGTTATTCAAAAGGGGCATCTAAAAAGGAATAGCTGCCTGAGGTGAAGCCGAAGAGTGGCTTTATGCCAATAAACTGAGACCCGTTCTATGACACATTCTATTAAATTAATCAGATAACTTCGATACATAACATAGACATAACATTACAACTTTTATCTGCGCATAAGGATGCAAATGCCAGTGAACTTACGCACTATAGCGCGAGAGAGAGAGAGAGTGATGTGCTTTCATGCGTGCTGAAACACGGGCAAGTGAAGAAAACAGAATTTACTATAGATTTCTATAAAGTTCTCATTATAATGCTGTTTATGGCAGATTTGTGCTATATTTTCATCTACATTATCAAGTGATTCCTGAAATCGCCTGTGCGTTTTCGAAGCCATATGAAGAACGAAAACAATTTTAAAAGTATGCCTACTGTTGAACAAATATGATGATAAACGCACTGCTGCATTATTATAACATCTGTATTTTTAAAAAAGAAACATCTAAAAGCAGTATGACTGTCTCAAATTCAAAGGGCACTGAATTTGAGCATGAAACTAAACACTGGTAATATACAGCGCATTCAGCATGTTAATAAATGTTAATATCCCAATGCATCCTATATTAGATTAATCAGATATGTAGCTAACCCAGACATCACTACGTAACTTTCGAAGCCATGGTTCTCTCTCTTCTCACATCTATACTTTGGACTGCATGCTGTGGCAAGCTAAACAATCAGAGCTCAGGGTGCCGCCCAAAGTGCTGCTTTAACCAATTGGCCAGAAAAAATTTTTTCCACGATCATCGTTTTCATGATTTGATCATTACTGTCACGGCCGAGTACTCGATCGCTGTTGCACATCCCTAGTACCTACCAAAAGTGGTGCAAGGAAGGACAACTAGTGAACCAGTGTCAAGGTCAAGGGTGCCCAAGGCTCATTATAATAATAGTAGTAATAATAATAATAATCTGCAGTGCTGACACTCTCCAGATGCGGAGAAACTCCACCTTTGTTCATAACCACTCCTCAAGCATGAGCTGGCCCAGGGGAAGAGCAGGAGGCACGATCAATCCCCGGAAGTAACAGTGGAAACGCGACTGGCCCTGGCATGCACTAGCATGCCGCTTTTGGCCCGACAGTGGAAATGCGGCTAGTGATGCAATGTTGAGGGGTCGAAGGCATCGCGGTTTTAATGTTGTGGCTGATCAGTGTATTCTGACACAAAGTAGCGAATGGCATGGGAATTTTGTGAAATTCTATTGATGGGGTATAATGTTGTCATCATATTATGGGGCATGATTTTCATCACTGTTAGAGTGAGAATAATGTTGTTGTTTTTTTATGAACATAAGTGAAAAAGAGGCTTTAATACGTTGAGTTCAGTACACTGACTTGAAACAGCTGATGAAAAGAAATAGCTGAAAGCTTGTCCACTAATCTTACCACATTTTATGTTTAAACAATTATTTGGGGTCAGCTATATTTGGGGAAATAAATGCTGTTTTATAAGAAAAGTCACAGTCTCAAAGTATTTTGCAACAAATAGGATTCACTGGTGGCACTACTCTTTCATATTTACGCTATCCACAATGACATAAAACAGTCGATTTAAACAGTGATTTAATAATTCAAAATTTGATTTTATTGTAAATATATTTAAACCTAAATTGTAATTTTGATAATCTGGATTATTGCTGATATTTTTGTTTTGGCTAGTACAATTTAGCTTGACTGCTGAAGAAAAAAAAAAAAATCAAATCCTGGACATAATTATTGTCTGTGGTTATTCACAACATCTGTGGAATCAGTCCATAAGGTATTTAACTAAGAATATTCTGTTAATTTCAACCATTTAATTTTTGGACTCTGTACCTGCTGGGACATCTTTCCAGGTGGTGATGAGCCTGGGTTTTCTCTTACTAAGCACAGGACCAACTTCAGAAGCCCAGGTGTCCCCTGTGCTGCAAGCCAGTGCTCCTAAGAGTGATAAGCACATCCATGAAGCGGAATATTGCTTCCCAAAATCCACAGGTATTTCTCCAGGACCAACTTCAATCATATAGAGCAGGGCCAATTCAGTAGGAACTCCACCGTTACAGAAAACTTGCAACCAGTTCCTCTGGCCTCCTGCAGACATTAAAGACACACAAGTAATGTTATCAACAAGCATTCTATACAGCAACATAAAAAAAAAACACTGAGAAAGATTGGGTTGGAGGCTGCATTGGACAGATGCATAAACAAACAAATGAGCATTAAAAAAAGCTTAAGCTCAAAGCTTACTCATTCAAGACTAACATACTGTTATTTGCACTTAGCTGTGAGGGACAGCTTTTTCCCTCAGGCTATCAGGCTAATGAACAGTAAGAACTAATTCACCCTACATCACACTCCCACTCACACATCATGCCATGCACTGCACTTTACTGCCGTTCACTGGACTACACGCACACACTGCAATAATACAACCTATCTGCTATCACTGGATACCATACAATGCACATCCACGACATTGCATATGTATAATCTGTTGCACCTTTGCACAACTATCTATTGCACAACTACTCTGTTGTATATGTATAATCTGTTGCACCTTAACATATTACTATGTATAGATGTGTACATAATGTAAAATGTGTACATACAGTGTATTGGTAACTAAGTATGTCTGTATAGTACACTGTGTGTATTGAGTATGTGTATGTGTATTATGCACATTGTCTTCTGTACAGTCTGTAAATATGTACGGTCTATATGTAAATTTTTTATTTTTTTTTGCACTGTCTGGAGCACGCTCTCAAGAATTTCACTCACCAAGGCACTCGTGCTGTGGTGATGTGACAATAAAAGTGATTTGATTTGATTTGAAAAAAAAAAAAAAGTGAAAAAAAAAAAATCCAAAATGTGCCCAAACAATCAAAGAACAAAAAAATTGATTTGGGGAATACAACAAACTATCTAATGAACTGCTTCTTAGGATACCACCAGAGCTGAAGAAACAAGTGCCTCATCTGCTTTCTGCCACTTCCACACGAGAAAACATCCATGTCAAGCAAACATCCAAGCCTCTGCAGAATTCAGAAAGGGTGAAGTGAATTACAATAACCAAACAGAGCAGAACAACTCCTTGAATGGCATCAGACTTTTATGTGATTTGTCTTTAGACCTAAGTGGAAAGCAATGAAAAGCAGGAAATCACAGTGCTAAATGTGGCTGCTCTATGGACTCAGGCAGTTTTATTTTGATATTATATCTCTAAAATCAGCAAAAAAAGAAACGTCCCCTTTTCAGGACACTATAATTTAAAGATAATTTTGTAAAACCCAAATAAGCTATACAGATCTTTATTGGAAAGGGTTTAAACAATATTTTCCATATATAAACAACTGATGCATATGCACCTATGGAACAGTCCTTGAGACACTTAAGGACTTCGAAGTCACTCATACAAGTCACCCATACACCCAGAGAGTTGAGGAGGCTCCGCTCCAGTAAAGCTCCAGCCCAAGACTACTCAAAGCCTGTGCTCTGGAGCTTGGTGACCTTCTACAGCATATCTTCAACCTGGGCTTGCATTTAGGGAGGGTTCCTGTGCTGTGGAAGAAGCCACACCCCAATGATTTCAGGCAGGTCGTCTTGATGCTGCTACACAATATCAGACCATAGGTCTGCCACACATTAGACCCTCTGCGTGTGTACCAGGAGAAGGTGGGAGTGGACGATGCTATCCTCTACCTACTCCATCGGTCTCTCTCATATCTGGACAGGGGCTGTAGCACTGTGAGGATCATGTTTTTTGATTACTTCAGTGCAATCAATACCATCCAGCCCCCTTTCCTGAAAGACAAACTGACGGAAATGGGTGTGGGCTCATACCTCATAAAGTGGGTATGGACTATCTCACTGTAAGATCTCAGTATACCCAACTGAAGGACTGCACCTCTGAGAACGTGGTCAGCAGCATAGGGGCCCCACAGGGGACAGTGCTCTTGCCAGTCCTGCTTACCTCAGATTTCAAGTACAACTCAACTTGTGTGACATGCATTAAGAGGGGGGGGGACTTTTGAACAGAATGAAGATGTGTACATTTTTCTTATTTTGCCTAAATATCATATTTTTTTTCATTTAGTACTGCCCTTCAGAAGCTACAGAAGATACTTACAGTACATGTCGTCCAGAAGATAAAATAAATTCAGTTTACCCTGATCTTGTGAAGAAAAGTTTAGGATTTGTTGGAAAAGTGCATGATATTCTAGGGTAGACTGTCCATGGAAGTGTTGTATGATTGCTGCTTAATGTATTTGGAGCACTGCAATCAGGTTGTGTAGACTAAACATTAAAATCTGCCTGCACAACAGAATGAACTAATACATTTAAAGCATTTTTTTAAATCTTGGATTAAGTCAATTTCTACATTTTTGAATTTTACAGGTAGGAAGTAAATACTCCTATGAATGAATGAATTCTATAAATTCAGAATAGAATCATTAATCGAAATTGGATTGAATCTCATTGTAAACTGTTGTCAAAAAAATCATTCCTGAATTTAATTGAAATCTGTTGTCTGTCTACCCACAGAGTCACACCAATACTTCTGATTAATTTGCCCATACAAGTAAATAACTGGAAGAATAACAAAAACGGTCTTGCACTACAAAGACAAGCAACAACAATAGAGATTTATTTGTCTACTCAAAACTAACCCATAAGAATGAAATATCAGAATTGTTCAGTTAAGAACCACACATACCTTCTTTATAATCTGAGTCAATTTGTTTTTTGATGTCTCCCTTCCATTTGGTTAGTTTGCTGGATGTGACAAAAAAGGTGAACAAAGCTCCAAAAAAGCTCATGTTGGCCATGGTAAGAACAAAGCCAACCAGCATCGCTGCAGAGAGATGAAGATTGGTGAATTTGCAATTTATTAATCTAGTCACATCATGATCAGTACAATCCCGCCACAGCAACAAGATGCTGTGTTATTATTATACAATATATTATGTAATAGTAATATATTTCTGTCCTAAATTATTCACTTTCACAAATGACAACAGGCACGTTTTTTTTGTCATTGTCAAGATTATAGCTTCAAGCAGCAACTGACAAGGTTCAAAAGCTGTAAGCCATTTTTGCAAAAAGATGTATTATGTATCATTTATAAATAAGCATTTTTTAAATTATTGATTTAGTACAGAGAATTGTATGGTGCATTTTTGTTGAGGTTGAATGAAAAATCTAGCATTCATTCACAAAAGGATTTTTTTTTTTGTATATATTCAAATATTATCTAACAATTTGACTTACTACACTGGTTCTTGAGGCAAACTTGTTCAGAATGTAATGCTGTGTTTTTAATTATTTATTTATCTCCAAAGAATCTTACTGTTTATGTAATAATCATGACAGGCCTACTAATTCCTCAAAGCCAAAGGTTGCATGCTGGCAGAGGAAGAACGACTAGTATACTATAGACCTCATAATTACTGCTGCATGTGGATTTGACTGAGGAGAAAGGAGAGATAGTATTAAAGTATATTATCATAAAGCAATCTCAGAGCAGTTCCTATATATCCACAGTGTGGTTATCTTATAAAATACAATGTATTATGCTAAATGTTCCAGTTCTGTATTTGCATATTTCCAAGCTTTTTTTATCACTTCAAAATATTATAATAGTATATTACGCACTCTCTTGCAGCTCAAGTCCAGATTATGAATGAATCAATGTTTTCGGCCAGATCTTTACAGTTAATCTGTTGACCCAGTCATGTTTATCATGTCACAGTTGAAACTGCAATCTGGAATTTTTCTAAATAACTGAAATATTACATTGTTGACATTTTATCATTTTTTGGCTCTCTGATCTCTGTCCTTATAACCATATTATGTTTTGCATACCTAAGTGACACCCTTGAACATATTCCAAGGACTGCTCTGTGGCTTTCTTTCCTCTCCCAGAATCCCAGAGGTATTAGTGGTTTTCATCAAATAAAATACTTCAAATTAAACATACTGTAGCATGCAGAAAAAGCACTCAGAGGCTCATGTTCGTTCGCAGAATGTGTTAACCTGTATGGCTGATATATATACGATCATTTAAGTTTGTCTGATATTTACCTCATTTCCTATGTACTATTTGTAAGGTTTAAGTGCTTAGGATCATGGACGGTTTTGTTCAGGGTGTTTAATTAATGCCATAATCTGCTGTGTGTTTGGTTAGGATGGGTTAGTTTCCCAACAGTGTTCCTGGAGGAACATCAACAGTAGACATTTTGGATGTCTTTTTTATCTGACCCATCATTTTCAGGAGTCTCATTTATAAAATGTTGCACAGAAACCATCCTAAATTTCTCTCAAATATGCATACATACGTGTGATTCATAGAATGAACATACATACAGAAAACGCACGTACACGTCTCTTTCAGATGTGAAATCTATGAATCGCAAATTATCTTAAACTTTTGCGCAACTGAATCGTTTCAGCGAAAATGTTGCTGTGCCTCCAGGAAAAGGCTTGGGAAACCTAGGTTTAGATTGTTGAGGGGTTTGTTTTTGGTGACTTTTTTCTGTTTTGAGGTTTGTATAAAAAAAAGTTCCTTTACGACCTGTAACAAATGTTGATGCGACATTAAAATGACCCCATAAAAGACCATCTGAACTTCAAAATATATTTCTCACCTCCTATGGCACCACCATGATCAAGATTCTTGCGTTTAAAGGCTCGAAATGTGATGAAAAGAGGGACAAGCACGGAGAACAGCCACCGCCATGGTGATACTGGCTGCAGAGAACCTGAGTAAATATAGAGTACCATATAAAACAGTATTTTATATGGAATGAACTGGATATGAAAAGTCAGAATCCTCGAAATTTTACATTACCATACAATTTTGTTAATTAACATGACTTTTTCAAAGCATATGTGAACCATGCTGTTTACAATTTCAATTTGCTTTCAAATCCAATGATTTAAATGAAATATGCACACTTATTCGCAAATATGTAAATCTTGATTTTGCATTCTGTGCACTTTGTATAAACACACACTGTAATTATTACAATTAAACAGCATCTTTGTAATACTGTTGCCATACCTTGTTGTATGATAATTGTCACAATAATCTCTACTTAATATTTTCCTACTACAGGTTTTAACTCAATTTTCTTCTTTAGTAACTAAATTTAAAGTGGTTAAAATTGTGCCTGTGTGTGCACAGTAACACAATAAATAATAGCCAGTTTATCTGTGGTGGGACATCATGGAAAGCTGCAAGGATACACTGTGTGTGCAGATGGTGGAAAGAATAATGTATAAATGACAACTGTTATCAATTTATGTCACAGTTTTTAGTGATATTTTATGCCACATTTTTTATGAAATATACTTTTTGGAAATAAGTACTGTAATCTCAAAATATTTTCTTTGGTTATTTATAAAGTCATCTTTAGACATGAGGTTAAGGTGTCTTAGAAACCTGTTTCCATAGGAGGCCCTTTCATACACATACACTGACTGACTGGGCAATAAGGCTGGTTTCACACACACCCCTTATGTATTCAAACAGAAAATAGAAAGTGAACTCTCACCATAGTATGTGCTGGCAGTTATGGAAAGGACCCAAAATGATAATGAAATTGCCAGTGTGAAACACAACACGATCATATACGCCATCATCCTGATGTAATCTTTGATGAATATACCATCCTCAAATTGCATGTTCATTGAGGAATGCAAAGCTATTGAGAAAATCAGACAGAACAGAGTGAAATGTCAACCAAATATTGCTTATTCTTTTTTTTTTAAATAATTGTTAATCCCAGTTACCTCCCCCTTACAAAAATCTATCATGCTAACTTTCTGTACAGCTCCCTAGATATATTTAATGATAGTTTCTCTAAAATAATAAGTGTAGTAACTTATGAACTAATTTGTAATAACTTATCAACCATGTATTACACTATCACCCAAAATAAAAAAAACATCAAATTGTGAGAGCTCTGATGGCATCCCATTATATAATAATTTATTATGCGTTTACTGTGTTAAATATAACTGTAGTAAGTATGGTAATTTGGACACACAATTATGATTTCTGTACAGTTGTGTACAAGCTTCTAACATGCTTTACTACGTTACCCTGAATATTAAACTACAGCCAAAAACACCTGAAATAATCCTGGCACAAACACTTGTTCCCGACTTGTTCCATGTTTCCCGAAGTTCAGACACGTTTGACAGTTTGTAATAGTAACATTTGCAGAAACACAAAGCTCAG
The DNA here is from genome assembly GCA_027422415.1 of Schizothorax lantsangensis. Taxonomy (NCBI): domain Eukaryota; kingdom Metazoa; phylum Chordata; class Actinopteri; order Cypriniformes; family Cyprinidae; genus Schizothorax; species Schizothorax lantsangensis. The sequence continues at coordinate 8,001,784 of CM049849.1, forward strand.
TTCACTGTGAACACATAGACTGATTTCCGGTCAGCTCAACCAAACAGCGCAGCTCAGCTGACCTATAAGGATAGAAACACACGGAAGGGGAAAGGCAGCTTTACCTTGATTGGTGGAAATCATCTGTCAATCGGGCGGGATCTGCGTGTAATATCTTCTTCTTTCTGTGCTCTTATGGAGCGTCACAAACGTCTCTAGTGCCACCTACTGACTGTACTGTAGCCAGACCAGAGAAACAACAGCTATTATTACAGTGAAAATGAGTGGACTTGAACAAAAAATAAACAAATAATAAATAGAATAAAAAATAATAATAATATCTCAAAACACCTTTATTGCTACTATCTGTAATTTGTCAATACATAATATACAACAATAAATAAACTTGTCATTTTTTAAAACATTTTCATCACAGCTCAGTGTAATGTGCACATAACATTTTACATAAGCACATAACTGCTTTTCATGTTTTATGGGAACACCATGGGTGTAATTTTTATACTGTACAAACTGTATTTTCTATCCTCTTACCCTACCCCACCCTACCCCTAAACCTACTCTTTACAGAAAACTTTCTTTATTTTTAGATTTTCAACAAAAAAAGCTTGTTTCTTCGTGGGGACCAAAAAACATTTGGTTTCCATAATGTAGGGAATGCCATGTGTACCCAAACCTTTGTTTGTACGATTTTAGTTTTCATACAGAGACTTTAATGTAATGTTAAAAGTGGTAATATTCAAGTCCTAATTATATATATTACATAAATTATATTTCAAAGTATATGTACTTTGAAATATAATTTATATAATATATATAATATAATTTATTACTGTGATGCAAAGCTGAATTTTCATTCAGCTTTTACTCCAGTTTTCAGTGTCACATGATTCCTCAGAAATCATTCTAATAAGCTGATTTATTATCAATGTTGAAAACATTTGTGCTGCTTAATATTTTTTGGAACCTGTGATACTTCTTTTCAGGATTATTTGATGAATAAAAAGTAAAAAAAATTTTTTATTTACAATAGAAATCATTTGTAACAATATACATTACTGTACAAAAGTTTGGGGTCATTTATTGATTTTTTAAGAACATAATACTTTTATTCAGCGAGGGTGTGTTAATTTGATAAAAAGCGATAGTAAAGATATATTGTTGGAAAAGATTTTTATAATCTCAGTGTAATGCATTATATAATATCTTAATGTATCTTAATCTTATTGCAACTTTTTTAACTGTTAACTTTATCTTTTATTTAACTACTATTTTAATGTTTCACAATATACTATCATAAGTGTAGTGACCACATTGATCTGTTTTTGAAGCAATTTAATGCAAAACCACAGTAAGTTATTACGGTAGACATGGACACATTTTACAAACTGTGGGTATTATAAAATTATGACAGAAAATAATTAAATGATCAAAACATTCACTTACCCAGACAGAAGAAGAAATGCATGAGTTGTGTATCTCAGTGTGATTCTGTGCATGAAAAAGCATGATAATGCATGTCAAGAGATAGATCACATGATATTAAAAGGGCTTTCTTTTCTGCAACGCTTTTGATTGCTGATTTCAACATGCCAGACATCATCTCAGATCAACAGAGTTACCAAGTCTAATATTGGGCTAGGCTAAACTGTTGCTGCAGGTTGATTTTTTCCCCCTAAGGTATATTTTACCAATGATATAACTGTGCTGGATAATGACAGAGTAAGGAGATTTTTGTGAGGGAGAGACACTGGTTGGGAGCCTCTGAGCTCAAGTAAGCTCCTTTTTGAAAACAGACTGTGTTTATGATAAGTACCATATAATGATAATCAATTAAAATATGCATTTTAAGTATGGGAGTGGCACATTGTGAATTGTGGTGTGTTTATGATAGTTTCGGGGCTAGTTTTTGTTGGCCATTGGGCTGGTTTTGTTAAACAGATCTGGCAACCCTGCAGTTCAATGACTGCATTCATCAGCATGACCAATCAGAGCATTTCTGAGAAACAGAAGAAATTATAGGGAACATCACAATCAGCAATGAAATTAGTGAAACGTTGTTGATGTTGTTGTTTCATCAATTTGATCAATTATGAAATTACTTCAGTTTCATCTGTTAAGCAGCTCTGCAGAAGACAGATCAAGCGTAGTGTTAGTTCTGGCAGGTCATGTTAGTCAAGCTTGCATGTCCCACAATCCCCATCTACCTATAGGAATACGACACCTATCAGCATCCATATATAAGGTCCCTTAGTTTTATCAGCAGTTTTCACATTGCTCAATAGCTAATTACTCTCCTCCACCCCCAACTCAGCTGATCCCCATCTACCTATAGGAATACGACACCTATCTAAGCATCCATATATAAGGTCCCTCAGTTTTAACATTGCTCAATAGCTAATTACCCTCCTCCACCCCCAACTCCTCCTCTGTCAGTCAGGATCCAGCTTCTGATTCCCCTTTGAATCCAACGTGATCTCATGATAATTCATATGTATTTTACGTAAAATGTGGTTCTATAAAACGTACATTTAGTTACGTTTTTACAGGCACTAAAACGTACAATACTGACGTATTTTCAGCATCTAAACTTATAAATACTTACGTATTTTCTGCATTTAAACGTTGAAAACTGACGTATTACTACATCTAAAAATGAATCCTTATGAATATTGAAATTGCGGCATTAATTTTATTATTAGTTGTTTTTAGTTGTCATATCAATTACCTTGTTTTCAGTTGTTTACCCGTTTACCTAATATGAAATGATAACATTTCGTTCTGTTCTGTGTGATTTCTGCCAGCTCGTTTCCAAGAATATGCCTACATAATGTTAAACAAGACTTCACTTTAAACCCTCAAAATAAATAACATTTCTGCAATCGTTTAACCTTTATTTACAGTAAATATATAGATATAACAGTAAATATATCTATCTATCTATTCGGAACCATGATAACAGGTCTTCTGCTGATTGGATTAGGCTTTGCCCTGGGTTATCGAAGAATTAAGAAAACGGGAACAGCTGTTCAAAGCCTCACAAGGCTGCCCGTCATGATTGAAGCAGTGGGAAGAGCGGTCAGCATTGAGACTGAGACTATTAACCGCAATATGGATTCTATCACAGAGAAGCTCACGGCTTTGCAAAGAAAAATTGACGGAGATCAGAACGGACAATAAGAGTAGCCGTGGAATTGGAATGCGGTTACTCGCCCTAAGACTAAACAAGCACAATCTTATCTTTTCCGGCTCCCCTGTACCAGCACTGGCCTTGGCCAAGGCCGCTGTTGGAAAATCATCCCTGAGAAGAGCACCGCAGGGAGACGCTCTCTGCGTTCCTCCCCCATTCCTCAGACACCTGCTGATTACACATACAGACAAATACACACATACTGATTACAAACTATTACACATACACACACATCCCCCAAACCCCCGATCCAACGCCTCCGTCGCTTTGATCCGCCAGCCTGACAAACGGGTCTGTGACTAGCGCTGCTGGGTTAGTGCTGGACCGGATGGCTGTTTTGTTGGAGCTGGATTACCTCCCCTGTTGCAAAGTCGTGTGTCTATGGTGTATTATGTGCTTTTGTGCTGAGGTGTTTTTTTTCTGTTCTCACACTGTACTCCCCCAAGGAGTATAGTCTGGGGGTTATTTTTTCCATCTCTCTCCTCTTGTTTATGCTGTAAATTTCTTAAACAAACCCCTGCATTTCACTGCTGATTGTACTTGGTATGATTGTGTATGTGACAAATAAACCTACCTTGAACCTTGTACTTGTCATGTAATGTTTACTTTGTTTGCCATGGGCCACAAAAAGCGTTTTCTCGGACATGCTGTGACTGACAATAGAACTATAAAAAACACTAAATCCGCAACATAATTACGAAATGAAACAATTTTATTTATGCGCTGTAATCCAGATCTTCAGAATCCATACGACTGCGAGGAACAGACCCAAATCCAAGCCTTTATTCGGCGATCTTCATCTCCATCCCGAGCAGCAAGTCCAGCGACCGTAAACAGTAAAGCCCGCGCTGACTGACGACGCGCTCCTTACGAATTCAAATGTTGCCGCTTCAAACGACAGGTTTTACGGCAGAATAATCGAACGCTCATTGGCTCTCGCCTGCATTCGTCACAGATTGCGACATGCCGTGTTTCTGGTGAGGTGTGTGTTTGAAAGATGCGAGCATGCGCGCGCCTTCAGGAGACGAGTTCACTGAGAGCAAGAGGATCAGGAAAATAATCTGGATAATATTTTCAGCGATTAATAACATAAATTCTGCTCTGCACCTCACACAAACCTACTGTATTCCGCCAGAGAGGACTGCGGCTGCAACGCATTGTCATTTGGATTACTTTTGGTAGTGCTTTTGAAATTTTTGCAATAAATAAATGATTGTAATTGCATTTATCTGTCTGTCATGTTTTTCTTATACTGTACAGAAATAGCTATGTTTAGGTTTAGAGGTAGGAGTGGGATTAGCGACTATAAAAACATTTTTAATGCTATTATTCTTACTAAAATTGTTATTTTCCTGCATGCTTCGGTCAGTTGCGTTTTATATTCGCTATAAAATGGGTAGGTTTAGGTTTGGGGGTAGGTTAAGGGGTCTAAAATCTAAATAGCTTATTAATAAAATGATAAAAATGCATATTCGCTGTAAAATGGGTAGGTTTAGGTTTGGGGGTAGGTTAAGGGGTCTAAAAGTCTAAATCGTTTATTGATAAAATGATAAAAATGCATTGATACGAATATCTTAATGATATAAAAGAAACGTAAATATTTTTACGTTTTTTAGCTAAAAATACGTATCGATTTGTACGTTTTAAACGTTGAAATACGTCTAAATTGTAGGTTTTAGCATCAATAAATACGTACATAAATGTACGTTTTGTGCTTGTAAAGGTTACGTATTAATACCTACGTATGAACATGAGACCAGGCTGTTGAATCAGACTAATTCTAAAATGTACACAAAATTACTGAACTTTAACGATATCTGCAATACTTTCATTGGTTCTGTTCTGTTTACCCTGGGGGGTTATCGCTGCTCTCCCTGCTCTCATCCATGCTAGGCTGCAATGGATGTGCAGGGAGTTCTTGCCCAGAACAGAACCATACCGCCAATCCAAACTGTATGCTAATTGTCAATCATCGTTGACGATAGTGGTCCTGACAGAATTATCATTATTTATCTTAAATTAGTTTAATGTTGATTCTGTTTAGTTCAATAGCAGTATCAGTGTCAAAGAAGCAACAAATCCAAAATCCCTCAAATTTGATTGTTGTGTTTGGAAAAATGGTACATAAATGTTTGTGATTTGTGTAAAACCAATAAAAAGAGCTTCAGTTGTTTTTGATTGGCAGTATAAACTATTATGAAAACATTTGAGAATGTTGTGCACAGAGCTTTGAGAAAATTATTCACATGATTTGTTATTTGTTTTAACTGAATTAAAACTTACAATCTGTTTAGGACAACTACAAATGTTCAAACCACTGTGTTAAATGTTTTGAGAACAGTGACCTGAGTTTGGAAAAATGTGTCAATTTGATTGAGAAAACTGTAAGAAGGATAGGGATCTATGTCTCATCTAGTCGTTGAGGTCTTCACTGAGGATCTGCTCTGAGAGCTTGTCTAGTCGTTGAGGTCACTGTATAAGCTTCGTTCGGCTTCTGAACACAATTTAAGCTATTTTGGATGAAAACCGGGAGGTTTGTGACTGTCCCATTGACTGTCAAGTAATATATACTGTCAATGCCCAGAAAAGTATGAAAAGCTTCATCAGAATAGTCCATCTGCCATCAGTGGTTCAATCTGAATTTAATGAAGTGACGAGAACACTTTTTCTGCGCAAAGCAGTCCCGTAGCTACGGGTGGGCCACTTTCATCTGTGGCCCACCCAATGAGAAGTTGGTCATTTTTCAAATGGATGTAATTTTTTAAATGATACTAATAAACGTCTTATTTCACTGTAATTTTATATATTTATTAAAAAATATTAAACGCTTGTTTTCATGGTCAATTACAGGTCGTTTCTTAGTTTTCCCTCTTCCTATAGGTTGTGGGATTACAAATTGTATTTAAATGTTTAACTTAGATTCTTATTATCCACTTCCTGACTCAATGTATAACTGTGCTTTGTCTCAATCAAGTCATGTTGATTGGCAGAGATTCAAAGCACCCAGACGTTGATTCAAAGAACCCCTGGCCCAGACGTTGATTCGTTAGGTTGATTGGATTAGTGTCTATCTTTCGGAGCCCCCTGGCCCAGACGTTGATTCGTTAGGTTGATTGGATTAGTGTCTATGCATTTGATTATGTTGATGAGATTAGAACCACGGGAAGTAGCAACAAACTAACGCCTCCCTCATGTGTTTGCTTTGTTTGAATTTGTCTCCACCTCCAAGAATCCCTCCTCCAAAAATGCCTATAAAATAACCTTGTAAAGTTACTTAAGATTGAGATTTCGATGACTACAGCATACCAACAGCTTGTGTTCTCAATAAAGAATCCTGCTGACGATCCAATCCGATTTCTTCTGGTCTTCTCTTCTGAGTTTTCTACACTTTAGAAGAACCAAGTTCACAACAGATGGTGCCGTGCCCTGGATGGAGTTCCAGCTTCCTCACCTGAAAACTTCCAGCTGAACAAAGATTCCCAGACTGAATTTTTCTCTCAACCAAGGGTTGTGGTGAGTGCTGTCTCTAATCCAAAAGAACCTAAGACCAGTACAAATTTTTATCCTCTATGCCGTCAGAGAAGAGTTAACATACATCTGTAGGGTTTGTTTAACTAAGTTTATCCTCTAAAGTTTTTCTTTTAGAGATGAAAGTTATCCTCTGTTTCAGGCTGGGAAGATTTTGGCATTACGTGCTAAAAGGTGGTTATCCTCTGTTTCAAGCAGGGAAGGTTAGCATTTCGTGCTAATAATTATTGGTTATCCTCTGTTCTTTCAGGGAAGATTAGCATTACGTGTTAATATTTGTTATCCTCTGTTTTGGCAGGGAAGAATTGGTTATCCTCTGTTCATGCAGGGAAGATCAGTGTAAAGTGCTAGTAATTTGTGTTATCCTCTGCTTTGCCAGGGAAGGTTAACAATAGTTGATCTGTGTTAACAAGTGTACCCTCTGTTGATCAGAGAAGTTTTAGTGTTTTCATTGTGTGGTAACAAAGAAACTCACAAAATGTTTAGAAAGAATGCTAGACTGATCCCCACAACTGAAAAAGGTGGTCTCGCGACTCCTTTGTGGTCAGATAGCAAATTCAAATCACTGTTAGGAGTGTAAATGAACCTAATAGTCACTGAGAAAGTTAGACAAGAGCTAATTCAGAAATAGGAGATCCATCCAGACAAGACTTGGTCGGTAGATGAATGTAAAAAGGTATTAGGATCATGTATTCGCAAGAACAATGTGAAAGGCATTATCTGCTGCCACAGAGAATTTGGTTTAGCACTAGCTACACAACAGTCTCAGCGTAACTCAGAGCTAGAGAAACAGAACAATGAACTCCGTGCTAGAGTATCCACTTTGACTAAGAAATTGAACCTCAAGAAAGCTGCAGCAAAAACTGATGTGGAAGTTAGTCAGCCTGATAACATTTACCCTGATTTACAAGCGTTTTTTGAAACAGATGTAGCTCTTCAATCAGTAACTGATGTGCCTGTAAATTCCGTCAATGTGTGTGGTGCTAGGAGAAGATCTCAGGGAATTGAGGAAACTGATAGTGTTCCTCTCAATTCTTCTGTTGTGCAAACACAAACTGTTGCCAAAGCTTTATGTCCTAAAGATATAGAGAGACTATCTCAGAGTTTACCGTCAGCACGCACACATTTTTCTGAATTTAGAAGAACATTGATCAGTAAAATGCGTCTTTATGACATGTAGTTGGCAGAAGTCACGCAGCTGATGTCACAAATCCTAACTGAATCTGAATTCAACAGTTTTGAATCTGCTGTTGCTTCTGAACTGCGAAATGCCAGCAAGGGTGATTTACGAGAAGGTATTTTGAAAATCCTAAAGAATATCCTAGGACCCAAAATAGATTGGTCTAAAATTACTACCTGTGTGCAAAGGAAAGAAGAAACTGTGAGTGAATATACTGAGAGATTTTGTCAGTCAGCTGTAATTTACAGTGGAATTGTTGATGACCCTGAAAGTGTGCTAGAGGACAAGGGACCCCTGGTTCGTATCTGGTTAGATGGCCTTGTAGCCGAATACAGAAAAGCTTTACCATTCTTAGATCTAACATGGTCTAACAGAACTCTCAGAAGTAACCTAGACAGGTTAGCTACATGGGAAAGAGATGCTGATGTCAAGGCAAAAGTAAGAGTAGCAGCAGCTACGTTTAACACAACGAAACAAGACAATAGATGGTCTAAAAGAGAAAGCAAATGCAAATACTGTGGAAAATTAGGACATTGGGAGAAAGAGTGTAGGAAGAAGTTGCAAGATAGTAAAAGAAATGCTATGCATAATTCTGCTCCTTCTCAGCCTGCACACAACCCTGAAGTAGTTCCGCCAGTGACCACTGAAACTGTAGGACAGCTAGTTCAGGCTCTTCTAAGAGCACAACAAGACCAAGAAAAAAACTAATTGTTGGGGCTGTGAGTAGCTACCTTTCCCCTGTAACCCAACACAATGACCAAAGAATTTTTGTGAAAGGTAGCATAAAAGAGAAAGAGATTGATTTTTTGCTTGATACAGGTGCAGAAATTACAGTAATCCCTACAAAATTGGGAACAAGGTTTAAACAAGGTTTAAACATCCCATACAAGAAAACCAAACTTTGTTTAACTGGTGTAATAGGTGAAGATTCTGTTTTGTATGAAACTCCGCCCATAGAGGTACAATTTGGCCCAAAAACTCTGACTACAAAATTGCTATGCGCTCCATTAAATACAGGTGCAATTTTAGGCATGGATCTTCTGAGACAAATAAATCTAACTTTAGACATGTCCTCAGAATCTACTAGCATAAAAATTTCCTCAGCACAGATTTCTACCAATAATGCAACCCCTCCCGAGTATGCTTTCTTACAGAATCATCCAATTTGGGCTAAAGACAAGGATGATTGTGGGTTGTTGACAGGTGTAGAACCAGTTAAATTGACAGGAACTCCACCTCCGGTCACCAAACAATATCCGATTAATAAGGAAGCTATACAGGGAATCAAACTTATTGTAGAAAATTTGCTGACGCAAGGAGTGCTAGTTAAAATCAACAGTCCATGTAATTCACCCATATGGTCCATCAAGAAATCTAATGGGACATGGAGACTTACAATAGACTACAGAGTAGCCAATAAAAATATTGATAAAATCACCCCCCTAGTGGCAGATCCATCTACAATTTGTAATGGCTTACCATTAGATTGTAAGATTTTTTCAGTAATTGATATGTCTAATGGATTTTTTTCTGTACCGTTGCACTCTGACAGCCAGCCATGGTTAGCTTTCACAGTTGACTATGAACAATACCAGTGGACACGATTACCACAGGGATTTCAAAACTCCCCAACCATATATCATCAGGCTGTCAGACGTGATTTGTGTGACCCAGAATGTCCGGTAAAACAGTCCACTATGATCCAATATGTCGATGATATTTTGATTGCCTCAACAGATCATGAGGTACATCAAACTGAATTGGCATCATTGTTGGACTATTTGCATAAAAAAGGACACAAATGCAGCTTTCACAAAGCTCAAATCGCTAAAAAGCAAGTCACATTTCTGGGGCAAACAATTGGTGCAGGAAATAGATCCATTACACAGGATCGAGCGGCTTCAGTCAAAGCCATACCTCCGCCTACTACCATTAAAACACTCCGCTCATTTTTAGGAACAACAGGTTATTGTAGACCTTGGATTGAAGACTATGCCTCGATTGCTCAGCCTCTCTATGATTTGTCGAAAGGCCATGGTAAAGATTCAGATACTGTTTGTATGGAAGAACTTCATCTCAAAGCTTTTAATGATTTGAAGAGAGAACTATGTCAAGCACCAGCATTAGGAATTGCCCAATCTGATAGACCCTTTGTGCTTTATGTCCATGAACACTTAGGCTTTATGACTGCATGTCTAATGCAAGATCATGGGGGCAGCTTACGCCCAATTCATTACTATTCCGGTAAACTTGACATAGTCGCTCAAGGTATGGGCCCATGCCTCAGAGCAGTACAGGCAGTTCATCTAGCGCTTCAGGCTTCATCAGGAATGGTGTTAGGTCAGACTGTAAACGTAAAATGCCCTCACGCAGTGTCCGCACTAATGAATCAAGCAAAAGTCACTTCTGTCACCTCCTCCCGTTGGGGAAATTGGTTAGCAACTCTCACAGCCCCGAATATTGTTATACAGCGTGCACCAGTCACGAACCCATCCTCATGTATGATGTCTGCAAAGACTGAATTTGTGTTAGAGGATGAAGGCGAAATGACTCATGATTGTGTTACGCTTACATATGCAGCGACAAGTGAAATAGCAGAAACTCCCATAGAGAACGCAGAATTGGAGTTGTTTGTTGATGGTTCAGCTCAAGTTATTGAAGGTAACAGACGAGCAGGATATGCAGTAACTTCCACCACTGAAGTAGTTGCTTCAGGTCGTCTTCCAGATCATTTTTCAGCTCAAGCTACAGAATTAGTAGCCTTAACTAGAGCATGCACGCTAGCTTCAGGATCGGTTGCAAATATCTACACAGATTCCAGGTATGTTTTTGGGGTAATTCATGATTTTGGTGTCATTTGGCAAACCAGAAAATTTCTAACTTCTGCTGGATCCCCCATTAAGCATGCTGGATTAGTGAAAGATTTAATGTTTGCCATGAAACTCCCAAAGAAATTAGCGGTGATCAAAGTGAAAGCACATCTCACAACTAATACTACGGAAGCTAAAGGTAATGCTCTTGCTGATGTAGCGGCTAAACAGGCTTGTTTCTATGCAACTGTACAAGTGTGTTCAGGTAGTACAGCACAGAAGACAATTCTACCTCCTGAATCAATCGTTAATCTGTATAAAGACGTTCCTCTATATGAAGCATGGACATGGTTAGACAAAGGAGCCACTGTGGATTCATCCGGCTGCTGGACCAAAGGGGGAAAGTATGTTGCTCCCGAATCACTGTTGCCATATTTGGCTCAACAAATACACAGTTTGGGTCATAGTGGTCCAGCAACGATGAATCACAGGTTCTCAAATCAATGGTGGAATCCAAAATTCAGAAACGCAGCCACTGAAACAGTCAAGAGATGTGTTACATGTCAGAAAAATAATGATGTACCAGCAGCCACTACACCAGCAGCACATACCCCAGCTCCACCAGGGCCATTTCGTCACCTGCAAGTCAAGTCAAGTCAAGTCACCTTTATTTATATAGCGCTTTTAACAATACAGATTGTGTCAAAGCACTTAACAGTATCAAGTTGGAGGATAGAGTGTCAGTAATGTATAATAATAAGATTAAACACTCAATTTTCAGTTAAAGGCATTTCATTATTGAATTCAGAGATGTCATTGTCTAGCTCAGTATAGTTTAAATAGTATCTGTGAAATCCAATTGACGATAATCGCTAGAAATTAAGTATCCCCAACTGAGCAAGCCAGAGGCGACAGCGGCAAGGAACCAAAACTCCCTCTGAGACAGAATGGAGAAAAAAACCTTGGGAGAAACCAGGCTCAGTCGGGGGGCCAGTTCTCCTCTGGCCAGGATATTATTGTTTATTTATTGTTATAATTAAGACTTTAAATGTTTTATATTTCTATTTTAATATTGTTGCAATTTCTAACAATAATAGTATTATGTAGTTAGGTATTTTATTATATTTTTAGTTATTTGTTTTATTTTTAGTTTTATTGTATTTTAAGTCGAGGTCTTCACTGGGATTATGTCCCCGGGGCTCATCCAGGGGTCCGGCCTCCGCCGACAATCTGGGCCGCAGACATCATCTCCCGGCGCCAATCCACCATCTGATCCAGACACGGACTGAGAAACAGAATAAGAAAGAAACAGACTAATATTAGCGTAGATGTCAATAATTTTATGATGTAACAAGTACATCATGTGTTATGGGGAGTGTTCCCGGTTCCGGTTGATCTAATTAATGCAGCCTAACAATCCTTTAACGGATTTGAATAATAGAAGTGTATTAGTGTGTTATGTGTACGCCAGGTTAAAGAGATGGGTCTTTAATCTAGATTTAAACTGACAGAGTGTGTCTGCCTCCTGAACAGTGTTTGGTAGATTGTTCCAGAGTTTGGGAGCTAAATAAGAAAAAGATCTGCCGCCCGCAGTTGATTTTGATATTCTAGGTATTATCAAATGGCCAGAGTTTTGAGAACGCAGCGGACGTGAAGGACTATAATGCGATAAGAGCTCACTCAAGTACTGAGGAGCTAAACCATTCAGGGCTTTATAAGTAATTAACAAGATTTTAAAATCTATACGATGTTTAGTAGGGAGCCAGTGCAGTGTTGACAGAACCGGGCTAATGTGCTCATACTTCCTGGTTCTAGTAAGAACTCTAGCTGCTGCATTTTGAACCATCTGTAATTTGTTTATTATGCGTGCAGAACAACCACCCAATAAAGCATTACAATAATCTAACCTTGAGGTCATAAACACATGAATTAATATTTCTGCATTTGACATTGAGAGCATAGGTCTCAGTTTAGATATATTTTTAAGATGAAAAAATGCAGTTCTACAAATGCTAGAAACGTGGCTGTCAAAGTAGAGATTACTATTAAATAGCACACCTAGGTTCCTGACTGATGACGAAGAATTTACAGAGCAGCCATCAAGTGTTAGACAATGTTCTAGGTTATTACTTGTGGGGGTTTTAGGTCCGATAAGTAACACCTCTGTTTTTTCAGAATTTAGCAGTAAGAAATTACTCGTCATCCAGTTTTTTATATCGACTATGCATTCCATAAGTTTCTCAATTTGGTGTGTTTCACCGGGCCGTGAAGAAATATAGAGCTGAGTATCATCAGCATAACAGTGAAAGCTAACCCCGTGTTTCCTAATGATATTTCCCAAGGGTAACATGTAAAGCGTGAAAAGTAACGGCCCTAGTACTGAGCCTTGAGGAACTCCATACTGCACTTGTGATCGATATGATTGTTCTGCAAGTTGATTACATATCGTTGCCCCCTTGTAAAGGAAAAACTGACGTTTTGGTAGTAATAGACAAGTTCTCAAGATGGGTAGAAGCTTATCCAGCAGGGCGTGCTACAGCTGCACATACTGCTAAATGTCTTGTCACTGATTTCATTCCCAGATGGGGATTACCAGATTGCATTGACTCAGATCAAGGTACCCACTTCACAGGACAGGTAGTCAAGGAAGTGTCTAGAATGTTGAAGATTAAGTGGAACCTTCACTGTCCCTATAGGCCACAAGCATCAGGACAGGTTGAACGATCAAACAGAACAATCAAAACCAGGCTAAGCAAAATGCATCAGGAAGGAGTACCATGGGTGGAAGCACTGCCCGCAGTACTGTGTAGTATGAGAGCATCACCTAACAGATCAGTAGGACTGAGCCCTCATGAGATTATTACTGGACGCCCAATGCAGATGCCAGGTGTGATTGATCTTAGAAATGCTGATGTGCACATTGCTTCAGATGCCCTGATCGCTTACTGTGAAAACCTCACAAAGGCAGTGCAGAGTGCCAAAGAGAGAGTTGAGTCGTGTTGGCAGACTCCACCAGAAGGTGGACACACAATCATCCCAGGTCAATGGGTCATGATAAAGGCGTTCAGAAACAAGCCATTAGAGCCTAAGTGGTACGGACCACATCAAGTGATGTTGATTACAGCTGCTGCAGTATTGTGTCAGGGAAGGGAATCTTGGACTCATGTGTCACACTGTAAAGTTGTTCCTCCCCCTGCAGGGATAGGATAGGACAGACACAAGAACCAGTGAGGAGCCCAGGGAAGAACCGAAAGCAACAGGCTTCGGGGGCCAACCCTGCGGTGAAGATTTCCTCATAGGCCTTTCCCCATCCAATAGTCCATCCTTTCCTCACTGTTCTTTAGGTGTCGCAGGAATTGAGAAATAGGGAAAGAAGGAACAACAATAGCAGACTATATTTGAACAGAGGATACAACCCTAATGTTTGCAGACTCTACAACAAATACTGCTATGTGCCATTGTTCTCTTTTGTTTTGGTTTTTTTTCTTCCTCTGTGCAGATACCACTTGATGGCTGTCCTGAGATCCATATACACTGCCCTTCTCACCTGCGGATGAAGCCACAACCTCTAGAAAACAACTAGACCCAGTGCCGAGCCAACTATCACACAAGAATCCGAAAAAAAAAAAAAAAAAAAAAAAAATACACAACGCAGAGACTCACATACGGGAACTTCAGTCATCCATCAACATGATCAAGATTTTCGTACTATTAACCATCATGGACATCACGCAAAGTGTAGACCCCAGAAACAACATATTCTTAGAGCTGATGAATATGTCAAGAAATGCCTTGTTTGCTGGAAAGAACGTTTGCATGCCGCACGCACCTTCAGTAGGAGCAGGAATCCCATGGGTGGCACACCCTATCTCCAAATGTGATACGTGTACCTTATTCGATCATCATACCAGTGGATTATACAACAAGGATACATGTCACAACGTAACAATTCCTCCAGCTTCTTCGTGTTGCATTCCTGGACTACCATCCTGCAACCTAACTTCAGCTACTCCCATCATGACAGATCTACTCATGCCAAGGATGCTCTATTAGTGCATGGAAAATCATGCTCCAGTATCGACTACACTGGGTGAAATTCCTCGTGAACGTTGCAGCTTTGTGATTGAAAGAAGAACCGAATTCGATGTGTACGTTACTACTACATACGAAAGAGGAGAATGAATTAAAAGAGTGTCTCTACGGGAACCCATCCCTACCGAAACTTTTTGCCATAAATCAGTGGTGTATGATTCCTCCACCGACTGGCACTTTGTGGTTATGTGGGACTTCTGTCTACAGCATCCTACCCAGCCAATTCAATGGCAGGTGCACCCTGGTTTATGTCCTACCAGCCATCAGAGAAAATACACACTCCACCTCAAGTTCTCCACATCTACAAAATTCAGCTTCTACCAACAAAGATGGCTGCATTCCAGGATTCACTTGTGTACAAACGTGGTGGTCAAGAACTCTTGGTGCATTAATCCCATCGTATGGTGTCATGCAGGCTCTCGATCAAGTCAGAAGCCTGTCGGATTCGGTACAGAAATTGGCCAATGATACGGTTTTGGCCCTGGGCAACATCAAGGACACTCTTGCCTCGCACAAGATGATGATCTTACAGAACAGAGTGGCCTTGGATTACATTCTTGCAACACAAGGGGGAGCCTGTACCATTATCGGTCCTGAATGCTGCACCGGGTTAATGGATCCAACAGAGAACTTGAACAAAATCCAACAAGACATTCTTGGTCTTTCAGCAAAATTACACCAGATGACTGAAGATAATTATTCATGGTTCGGAAACTTGTTAGGTAAACCCTGGCTGTGGATCAAGGAAATAGCAATTCTGCTGTTGTTTCTCCTACTTTCGTACTATCTATGCATCCACAGTATCAAGTGTTTCTTTCAGCAAATGACTCCCGCCTCTCACGAGGAAATGACAGTTCCAACCAGAAAAGATTATTACCCGTAACAACTTCACGGACCCTAATTGCATGTTTTGTTTCTGTGTCAGCATGCAATTACATATAAGCAACACAGAACATGTACAATGTGCCTGTAACGATTACAAGTTACAAGAATTAACTTTTAAGTATCTAAATTTGTATTTTGTGAAGTTATTAGAACTCTCAAAGGGGGAATTGTGGGATTACAAATTGTATTTAAATGTTTAACTTAGATTCTTATTATCCACTTCCTGACTCAATGTATAACTGTGCTTTGTCTCAATCAAGTCATGTTGATTGGCAGAGATTCAAAGCACCCAGACGTTGATTCAAAGAACCCCTGGCCCAGACGTTGATTCGTTAGGTTGATTGGATTAGTGTCTATCTTTCGGAGCCCCCTGGCCCAGATGTTGATTCGTTAGGTTGTTTGGATTAGTGTCTATGCATTTGATTATGTTGATGAGATTAGAACCACGGGAAGTAGCAACAAACTAACGCCTCCCTCATGTGTTTGCTTTGTTTGAATTTGTCTCCACCTCCAAGAATCCCTCCTCCAAAAATGCCTATAAAATAACCTTGTAAAGTTACTTAAGATTGAGATTTCGATGACTACAGCATACCAACAGCTTGTGTTCTCAATAAAGAATCCTGCTGACGATCCAATCCGATTTCTCCTGGTCTTCTCTTCTGAGTTTTCTACACTTTAGAAGAACCAAGTTCACAACAAGGTGCATCACGTTTGTCAAAATGATGATGATTCGTCCGTTTCTGTTAGTCCCACCCACAACGTTATGTTTACAACGTAAGGATATAATAGTAAAATGCACGCGTTTGTGAAGTTAAATTTGAAAATAGCAGAGTTGAGCAATCATAAATCAGATCAATTCTTTAAAAAGTAAAAGTCTTAGCAATAAATCCGGACCGTCTACAAATGAAACCTTACAGACCACCTGCGGTTGCTGGATTTATTGATCGGAATCTTCTGAACCAAGCGTGTTTGAAGCATCATATTAGCATAGGTACAGTGTTTGATCCGCTAAAAAGATGCGTCCTTTGTGGAAAGAAACGCATAAACTTTGTGCTGGATCCTGGTCGCCAAAACAAACTGCATAATTTGCAGCTGCGCACATTTCTGCTGTGAACTGACAGAGACGTTTTATTATGAAATCATCAGCGAAGCCCCGTTTCACACTGACTGAGGTAATGCTTTTTAATAAACTTCCTTTAGTTAACGTTAGTTAATGCATTAACTAACATTAGCAATACATTTGTTACCGTGTTTATTCATCTTTGTTAACCAGCTCATGCAAATGTTAACAGATACAATTTTGAAATGAACATTAATATAACAAATTACTAATGTTAATCCATGCTTTAGAAGTACTGTGTAATGAACCATGGTGCTGTATTTTTTGTTGGCAATTTGACATGCAGTTTTCATATGCTACACACTTGGTCCACCCAGTTTTATGTAGGCCCACCCACTTCAACATTTCTGGCTACGCTAGTGGCGCAAAGAAAACAAAAACAACGACTTTATTCAACAATTCGTCTCCTCTGGTTCAGCGTAGCACCATTGAGAATATCCGCTGGACGCAAGTAGCGTACGCTGTTCAAAATATCTTAAATTGTGTTCAGAAGACGAACAAAGCTTTTATGGGTTTGGAACGACATGGGGGTAAGTGATTAATGACAAAATTTCCATTTTGGGGTGGAGTAACCCTTTAAGGAAATGTAATAGTGTGTTATGTTTATGCTTGGTTAAAGAGATCGGCCTTGAATACAGATTTAAACTGGAAGAGTGTGTCTGCAGAAAGCATAAAATTAAGCAAAATTATAATCAATTAATCAGAAAAAAATGTGTGGTTTGATGCGCCACCCCAATACTGCAGGAGGCCCCTTCCCCCTAATGCAGAATTAAAATTAACCTAAAGCAGATTTAAGAGATTTTTAGCTTTATCTAATATTTAGATTATTTTTAGTTACGTGTTTTAACTGCATATCATTATTGTCCAGCAGATGGCAGTAGTGGCGCTGCAGAGAGGTGAAACCAATATAGTTTTTCAGTAACGAAAAGAGGGAAAAAAACGTAACAGAACAGTAGTGAGCTGAGCTCTATACGAGGAAAGAACCACACAAAGTTAAATTTAAACCATAAGGTTTAGAGCTATTTTGCTAGTTCTACTTAGAAATCTTTTTTTTTTTATACGCTATCACGAGGGAAGAGGCGTTTTAGTACTGATTTGTGGATTTTTCTGTTTCTCCGGTGAGTTGCCGAGTGTTCAACGTGTGTTGCTAGCATGACACAGGTTTTCTAATTATTGCTTTTGCAAGATACTGTTTTGTTGGCAATATTATGATCTTGATATTTCAATATCTTGATGTGTATTTTTTTCGAGTAAAAAAACAAACAATTGGAGAGTAACTTGAGTCACATGAATCTGAGATGCTATAATCTAGGTTACGATGTAATTAGCTAGTCTAGTTTACGTGTGCAGCGACTGAGAGAATGTAACCTGTTCAAATTCTAAACTGCTGTACAATTATGAATATGGGTTTTGAGTATTATTGTTTTCAGATCTGTTGAAGGAATTTGAAGTGATTTTGATAAGAGTAATTGAATGTTGCCCTGTTATGCAGGTTTGTTTTTTTGTATGCATGATTTGATACGGCCATTGGATTCACCGCCATTTGACAGACGGAAGCACGGCGAAAGAGCAGAGTGTGCAAGGAGTCTTTATTACGGTGGCCGCTAAGTGCAAAACAAATCACGATTCTGAAAACAAAATAACAAATTACAAACGCAAATGCAAATATAAAAAACAAAATAACAATTAAGAAAACACAACAACAATTCCGAAAACATTATAACAAGTCAGAAAACACAATGACAAATCAGACAAACTGGAAGAGGTATAGTTTGAGACAGCGCCATTGGTTTGGGAATAGATTACTCACCGCTGACTGGATGAGACATCTGTCAATCAAGGTACAGGAAGAACCAGAAGAAGCACAGCAGAGTCTATTATATCATCAGCTCCAGTGGCACAGGTGGTAAATCACAAGTCATGTCTTTCTGATGCGATTGACCAGTGGTTCCATCCCACCTTTGGCCGAACTTTTTTTTCTCTCTCCCTTTTCAAATCTCATATCGCATCGTAAAGGCATTTATTTTCAATAAAAATGAAAGAAATAATCAAAAAGTTGAAAATAAAGTATCGGGAAGGGTTTTACACTGTTAAAATAGCAGGATGTTCTGCTATGTATACTAACGTTACTTGTTGCAAATAGTGGCAATTATCTGCACTTCTGTATTGTAGTACATTATAAAACAGTATGCAATAATGAGGTATTGAGTGTAAATTATAATTTTAATTCAAATTATTAAATGGATACCGCCTTATTGGTACAATATAAAGCCCTCTCTGCACCTACCCTAACCCTACCCGTTACTTTATTTTCAACTTTTTGATTATTTCCTTCATTTTTATTGAAAATAAATGCCTTTACGATGCGATTTGAGATTTGAAAAGGGAGAGAAAAAAAAAGTTTGGCCAAAGGTGGGATCGAACCACTGGTCGATCGCGTCAATTTACCACATGTGCCACTGGAGCTGATGACATTATAGGCTCTGCTGTGCTTCTTGTGGTTCTTCCTGTACCTTGTTGCATTTTTTTCACTCCCCGTCCTCGCCCTTATTTTCCCTGCTTGCTCTCCTGTCTCGTCTCGTCATCTATTGAGAGACTCTCTCTGCACTGCTCACCAAACTGAAAAAATATGGATTTGATCAACTGGGGGCGTATTACAGAAAGTTTCTTATCTTAGGTCTTAACTTAAGATATGATATGTTAAATTAGGATTTTTTGCAAATTCGTATTACAGAAGCAAATCTTAACTTGGTTTGGGATTCTTATCCTATCTTACAAAATTGTATCTTATCTAGTTAGGAAATCGTAAATGGCATAATCAAGCTCGACAATCCACTCTCAGGTCTGTTACCAAGCAACCAACACTGCTGATGAGGTAAACAAAAGCTGCTTCACTTTGAAAATTGCCTTTTGCAAAAAAAACGTAAGGCATTAGTCACTTGCTCTACAACCAGTAATGCTCCGTGACACTTTTGTTGGTCTCTATAGTGCTGGTTGCAGTTCCTGTGCTAACTGTAATATGTTGTGTGGCAGTCTGTAATTACCAAAATATAACATCTTCAGGGTCCTCCAAGAGTCTTTCTACCATTAAACATCTTCGTTCTTCATTTTCAACTATTAATAAATGTAATACCATTGTCGTACAGCACAGTTGTAAGCGTTTTTTTCCGTTAGCTTTCAAATAATTTTGAAGTTAGGACAGCTGTGAGGTTGTCCTAAAGTTAAGACAGTTTTTAGGTTTTTTTGTCAAGTTAGGAGGTTTCTGTAATACCTCCTTCCTATCTGTAGTTAAGATAGGATAACGCACTTAGGAAATGCTGTTCTGTAATAGCTTTTGTCCTAAATGTGGTCCTAACTGAAATTACCATGGTTACCAAACAGATAAGATAAGATTTTAAAGTTAGGATCTTTCTGTAATACGCCCCCTGGTCTCTCAACGCCATGGAGATCAGAAATGGACAAAGAGAACAGCCGTGGAATTGGAATGCGGTTACTCGCCCCAAGACTAAACAATTGCAATCTTATCTTTTGGCTCCCCTGAACCAGCACTGGCCTTGGCCAAGGCTGCTGCTGGAAAATCAACCCTGGGAAGAGCACTGCAGTGAGACGCTCTTGCGTTCCTCCCCCATTCTAGACACAAACTATTACACATACACACACACACATATATATGCATTCACCTCCCCAACCCGGATCCCTCGCCTCCGTCGCATTGAACCGCCAGCCTGACAAGCGGGTCTGTGACCAGTGTTGGGTGTAACGCGTTACTAAGTAACGCGTTACTGTAATTAAATTACTTATCCACTGAAAAAGTAAAGTAAGGGATTACTGTTCATTTTTAGGTAATTTAATTATAGTTACTTATAAAGTACTTGCGTTACAAACAGTAAATAATTTCAACAGTTCTAAAATCAATATTGAATTTGAAATGTAAATTTACCGTCTAAAGATCAAATTGAATGCAGCGCTTTAACCCTCCATGCGCCAGCTCCTTCACTTTCAGATTATCCTGATTCACAGAGAAACCTTAAATACTCAGATACATATAAGACTAAAATCAATAGAATCTAAAAAGCTTGAATTTTACTTTTAAATGAACGAATTCAAATCAAAAACTAATATTTCTTATTATGTAATCCCTATGAAAGTAGGCCTATAGCTAGACCAGTCTTTCCCGTATCTGAAAGCTAGACGTTTCTACTTTTAAATGAACGAATTCAAATAATCGAAAACGAATATTATCTGATTATGTAATCCATATAAAACTGAGGTACAGTCTTTCCTGTATCTGAAAGCCTGAAGTGTCTACGTTTAAATTAACGAATTAAAATCGAAAACGGATATTATCAGATTATGTAATCTGTATAAAACTGAGGTAGCCTACTGTCTTTCCCGTATACCTGTCAACCCTCCCGTTTTTCCCGGGATTCTCCCGTATTTTACCATTCTATCCCGCTGTCATCCCGTTTAAATATTTTCCTGTATTTTTAATCTTGCTATAAAAAAAAAATCCCACTGGGCGTATTTTATATGTTTGCTGCCTACATTCACCTCCGGTAAAACTCCCGTAATTTGTATGGCCCAAACCTCATTATATGAATAATCAAGTCAATATATTCCAAGGTTGTCCGGTTGCAGATCTTGTATGAAAAGCACCCTTCTCACACAATCCACACATACAAATTCCCTCAACTTGGCAACTTTACAACCCAGTGATGCTGTTGATATCTGCGCACTGTGCGCAGTAGTGATGCACGGATGGCAGTTATATCCGCGGGCGCTGTGGATAATCCGCGGGTCGGGTAATAAAAAAATGCATTCTGATTATTTGCAGGTGGGTCGCTGGATGATAAGATAAATCATTAATGATGCAAATATTAACTACATTTTCTAAAATACGAACGTGTTTTAAATATATATTTTTTCATCAGGCGATTTCGTTTATGTGTGTGTGTGTGTGTGTGTGTGTGTGAGCGCTGCAAGTTTCAAAGTCAGGTGCAGCCTTTGTTTACTCCGCCCCCTTCCCCCATGCACCCAAATCATTTCTGTAATTTATTCTTACCTAGTTAACATGTTATTCTTACATAAATCTGTACAGATTTTACTAGTTGGGCTTTTACTGAACATCTTGCCAAACTGAAATGTATTGTTTAACTTTTAAGCTTTTTTATTCTGTTTGCTAACCAAAGAAGGTAAAAAAAAATATTAAAACAAGTTTAAATATTACAGTTGTTTTAAAGCTAAAAGGCTAAACTATTCTATGTTTGACTCAAATTGAAAGAATACAGAGTTTAATTTCTATTAAGGTTTATAGGGATTTTAAGATGTAGCCTAATTAGCAATTTGAATAATTAAGTTACTTATTGAGTAACTAAGTTACTTTTCAGACAGAGTAATTAGTAAAGTAATTTAAATATAATATTGATGAAGTAATTAGTAACTGTAATTAATTACTTTTTGAAAGTAACTTACCCAACACTGTCTGTGACCAGCGCCGGGAATGGCTGCAGGAAATGGATGGCTGCTTGCCAGAGCTGGATTACTTCCCCTGTTGCAAAGTCATGTGTCTATGGTGTATTATGTGCTTTTGTTGCTAAGGTGTTTTTCCTGTTCTCACACTGTACTCCCCAAGGAGCATAGTCTGGGGGTTATTTTTTCCTCCTCACATTCCTCATGTTATGCTGTATTTTTCTTCAATTCCCTGTCTTCCTGTCCTGTCTACCCCCTTGTCATATATGTTGTGTATGTATGGACAGGTTGATGGCTAATTTCACTGGTACTTGTGACTAGTGACAATAAAGGGCTACTACTACTACTACTACCTTAATTGGGGACACTTAATTTCTAGCGATTATCGTCAATTTAATTTCACAGATATTATTTAAACTAAACTTAGCTAGACAATGACATCTCTGAATTCAATAATGAAATGCCCTTAACTGAAAATTGAGTGTTTAATCTTATTATTATACATTACTGACACTCTATCCTCCAACTTGATACTGTTAAGTGCTTTGACACAATCTGTATTGTTAAAAGCGCTATATAAATAAAGGTGACTTGACTTGACTTGACCTTGATTGACAGATGTCTCATCCAGTCAGCGGTGAGTAATCTATTCCCAAACTAATGGCGCTGTCTCAAACTATACCTACCTCTTCCGGTTTGTCTGATTTGTCGTTGTGTTTTCTGACTTGTTATAATGTTTTCGGGATTGTTGTTGTGTTTTCTGAATTGTTATTTGGTTTTTTATATTTGCATTTGCGTTTGTAATTTGTAATTTTGTTTTCAGAATCGTGATTTGTTTTGCACTTAGCGGCCACCGTACTTTATCCAGCAGGAACCATTCCATTCGACGTGTCTTCATTTCATCTCACAGATAAGCGCAGGAGATCTCAGCATACTTTAAAAAACACACTACCCGGGTAGAATATTTAATTTAATTTTTTTTTTTTTTTATCAGAGCTCTGATTCTAATTTTGAAAGGTTTATTTCATTTTTTTTCCCTAAATACACTGACACTGGTCGGACACGAAAGACACTGGATTTTACAACTGAAGGAAAAAATATTGGATTTAGATTTCCGAGTTGAAAGGACATTCCAACATTGGTTCTATACTAAAAGGACATTGATTTCTGAGTTACAAAGGGATATTGTGTTTCTAACTAAATACATTGTAACAGAAGGAAAAAAGTCTATGGAGTTTATGGTTCATTGTTAAATAAATGCCGGCTATATAAATATTTTGAGTGAAGTGAATTAGTGCTTGGATACTTTCGTTTCATCACTCCTCCTTGGAAAAATTCCTAGGCACTAGCACTTAATTATAGTTTCATTGTAGTGCGAAGTGCGCAGTCCTTACACAGACACTACAAATCTTCTAGCCACACAAGCTAAATTTAGTAAGCCAAAACTTAAAAACCTAGCTCTGTTTCCTATGGACAGGAGCAGAGTGAAACTTAAAGGGGCAGTCTAACTGAATGATGGAACAGTGCATAACTATGCACAACTGATTGATCATTACACAAAGAGCTCTTTAGACAGCCACTCCCAAATGGCATGAAACTGTTTGTTCATGGGTCCAGCTTTCATTACTAAGAAACACATTTTATGGAATGGGAGGTTGTATATGAGCATGGCAAAACAGTTGACTACGGTTCTTTTCAGGCAGAGCTGCAGACAGTAGATATGCATATGTAGTATTCAAGACTTTAGGCCTCTTCTTGACTGCTTATAATTCAATTCAAATACCTTTACTGACATGACAAATGTATATTCTGTATTGTCAAAGCATTAAAGCAACAAAGAAAATAGTTGTATAATAACTGCTTTAAGTTATTCTTTTTCATATACTCCATACAAAGCAAAAAACAGATTTGTGACAACTTTGCAAATTTATTAATAAAAACTGAAATGAGTACATTGCACATTAACTTAGTACTTTTCTCATACCCATAACCCAAACCCTTAACTCAGTACTTAGCTGAAGCACCTTAACAGCCTCAAGTCTTTTTAGCAGAGGCGTTTCCTCCGAGGAGGCAAGGGAGGCAGTGTCAGTCTCCTCAAAAAATTGGATGAGAAAATAATCTATATTACAAACATAAATCGCAAATATTACTTAATATGGCATTAAAAGTCACTCGTTTTTATAAAGTAACGCTGTCAAACAGCGACACCCGCAGGTAGAGTTACAGCGGAGGCTTGCCTCCCTTCGGTCTATTGACTTAAAACAATGACCCGAAAATAAGTTGACTATTAAAAAGAACAGCTGAACATCAGTTCACAAATAAAAAATATTGGTAACATTTTACAATAAGGTGTCATTTAATCTAACATGAACAAACAATGAACATTTATTACAGTATTTATTAATCTTTGTTTACATTACAAATACAGTTGTTCATTGTTAGTTCATGTTAGTTCACAGTGCATAAACTAATGTTAACAAACAAAAATTGTGATTTTAATAATGCATTAGTAAATGTTGAGATTAATATTAACTAAGATTAATAAATGCTGTAGAAGTAGGCTATTGTTTATTCTTAGTTCATGTTAACTAAAGTAGTTAACTAATGAAACATTATTGTTTCCAGAATATTGTTCAAATTGTTACTGCCTTTAGTTATTATTTTGGAATAAATATAAAAATTCATAAAGACACTATGAAATGTATAATTAAGTTGGCTTGTGAAAGCCAACTTACTGAAATCCTATTTAAACTTATTAAGTTGGCTTGTGAAAGCCAACTTACTGATCTACTATTTAAACTTATTAAGTTGGCTTGTGAAAGCCAACTTACTGAAATCCTATTTAAACTTATTATTATTATTCTTCTGAGACTAAATTTCTGACTGCTACTCCTCCTAGAGCTTTAACTCTACAGACTCCAAACTCAGTCCAGCTCTTCAGACTGTTCTGACTCGAGTTGCTATATCTTTTCTAACTGATCAGACTTATGATTTTCATAAAAATGAAGATTAAAACTCATAAAAATCCCATAGACTTACATTGACGGAATGTTCAGATGAGCCAAGACTATTCAAACTCCAACTGTCAAAATTCAAATCTAAACACACTGAAGCCAATTAGACTCAATCAGACTTCCCTTCTATGTACTATTTCTATCCAATTCAAACTAATTTAAGCTTCCACTCTATCTAATTCTATTTCTAATCTAAATCATGCTAGCAACATGCTAATCATGCTTTAAACATGCTAGTAACATGCTAGTAACATGCTAATCATGCTAGAAACATGCTAGTGACATGCTAGTAACTTTGCTAATCATGCTAATGACATGCTAATCATGCTAGAAACATGCTAGTAACATGCTAATCATGCTAGAGACATTCTAGTAGCATGCTAATCATGCTAGAAACATGCTAGCGACATGCTAGTCACGTGCTAATTATGCTAGAGACATGCTAGAGACATGCTAGTAACATGTTAATCATGCTAGTGAAATGTTCATCATGCTAGAAACATGCTAATCATGCTAGAAACATGTTAGCGACATGCTAGTCACATGCTAATTATGCTAGAGACATGCTAGCAGCATGCTAATCATGCTAGAAACATGCTAGCGACATGCTAGTAACTTGCTAATCATGCTAACGACATGCTAATCATGCTAGAAACATGCTAGCGACATGCTAGTAACATGCTAATCATGCTAGAAACATGCTAGCAACATGCTAGTCACTTGCGAGTCATGCTAACAACATGCTAGTCACTTGCTAAACCAACCTAGCAACCACCCTGACTACCCTAGCAACCACATAGCAACACCTTAGTGACCAGCCTGGGAACCCTAGCAACTGCATATCAAGACCCTAGCAACCGACCTGGGTACCTTAGCAACCACTTAGGAACACCCTAGCAACCACCCCGGGTACCCTAGCAACCGCATAGAAACATCTTAGCAACCACCTAGAATACCCTAGCAACCACTCTGTGGTCCGTAGCATCTATCTATCTATCTATCTATAATCTGACCCTATCTATCTATCTATCTATCTGTCTATCTATCTATAATCTGACTATATATAACTTTAAGCTTTTAAAACTGTTAAATTTCAAACTATTTCAGACTGAAAAGCTTCAAACTTAAACTTTTAAAACTTATAAAACTTAAACTTTTAAAACTTATAAAACTTAAACTTTTAAAACTTATAAAACTTATAAAACTTAAACTTTTAAAACTTAAACTTTTAAAACTTATAAAACTTAAACTTTTAAAACTTTTAAAACTTGTAAAACTTAAACTTTTTTAACTTTTTTTTAAACTTTCCAAACTTTTTTAAACTTTTAAAACTTTTTAAAACTTTCTGGTCCGGCTTTCTCAAGCCAACTTAAAGTTTGTTCACAAACTTTTTTATCTAGTTAAGTTGGCTTGTGAAAGCCAACTTACTGATCTACTATTTAAACTTATTATTATTATTATTATTATTCTTCTGAGACTAAATTTCTGACTGCTACTCCTCCTAGAGCTCTAACTCTACAAACTCCAAACTCAGCCCAGATCTTCAGACTGTTCTGACTCGAGTTGCTATATCTTTTCTAACTGATTAGACTTATGATTTTCATAAAAATGAAGATTAAAACTCATAAAAATCCCATAGACTTACATTGACGGAATGTTCAGATGAGCCAAGACTATTCAAACTCCAACTGTCAAAATTCAAATCTAAACACACTGAAGCCCATTAGACTCAATCAGACTTCCCTTCTATGTACTATTTCTAACCCATTCAAACTCATTTAAGCTTCCACTCTATCTAATACTATTTCTAATCTATCTAAATCATGCTAGCAACATGCTAGTAACATGCTAATCATTCTTGAAACATGCTAGCAACATGCTAATCATGCTAGAATCAAGCTAGCAACATGCTAGTAACTTGCTAATCATGCTAACAACATGCTAGTAACTTGCTAATCATGCTAGCAAAATGCTAGTAACATGCTAATAGCATGCTAATCATGTTAGAAACATGCTAGCGACATGCTAGTAACATGCTAATCATGCTAGTGACATGCTAGTAACATGCTAATCATGCTAGAATCATGCTAGCGACATGCTAATAACTTGCTAATCATGCTAACAACATGCTAATAGCATGCTAAACATGCTAGCGACATGCTAGTAACATGCTAGTGACATGCTAGTAACATGCTAATCATGCTAGAAACATGCTAGCGACATGCTAGTAACATGCTAATCATGCTAGAAACATGCTAGCGACATGCTAGTAACATGCTAATCATGCTAACGACATGCTAATGTTAGAAACATGCTAGCGACATGCTAGTAACTTGTTAATCATGCTAACAACATGCTAATCATGCTAGAAACATGCTAGCGACATGCTAGTATCATGCTAGAGACATGCTAGTCACATGCTAATCATGCTAGAAACATGCTAGCGACATGCTAATAACTTGCTAATCATGCTAGAAACATGCTAGCGACATGCTAGTAACATGCTAATCATGCTAGAAACATGCTAGCGACATGCTAGTATCATGCTAATCATGCTAGAGACATGCTAATAGCATGCTAATCATGTTAGAAACATGCTAGCGACATGCTTGTAACATGCTAATCATGCTAGAAACATGCTAGCGACATGCTTGTAACATGCTAATCATGCTAGAAACATGCTAGCGACATGCTTGTAACATGCTAATCATGCTAGAAACATGCTAGCGACATGCTAGCGACATGCTAATCATGCTAGCGACATGCTAGTAACATACTAATCAGGCTAGAAACATGCTAGTGACATGCTAGTAACTTGCTAATCATGCTAGTAACCTTTTATGCCTTTTTCAAACTTTAAGCTTTTAAAACTACTTTAAACTTCAAACTATTTCAGACTGCAAACCATCAAACTTAAAACTTTTTTAAACTTCTTAAACTTTTTAAACTTTTCAAACTCTTTCAAACTTTCTGGTCCGGCTTTCTCAAGCCAACTTAAAGTTTGTCTCGACAAACTTTTCTATCTAGTTATTATTATTATTCTTCTGAGACTAAATTTCTGACTGCTACTCCTCCTAGAGCTTTAACTCTACAGACTCCAACCTCAGCCCAGATCTTCAGACTGTTCTGACTCGAGTTGCTATATCTTTTCTAACTGATCAGACTTATGATTTTCATAAAAATGAAGATTAAAACTCATAAAAATCCCATAGACTTACATTGACGGAATGTTCAGATGAGCCAAGACTATTCAAACTCCAACTGTCAAAATTCAAATCTAAACACACTGAAGCCCATTAGACTCAATCAGACTTCCCTTCTATGTACTATTTCTATCCCATTCAAACTAATTTAATCTTCCACTCTATCTAATTCTATTTCTAATCTATCTAAATCATGCTAGCAACATGCTAGTAACATGCTAATCATGCTTTAAACATGCTAGTAAAATGCTAATCATGCTAGAATCATGCTAGCAACATGCTAGTAACTTGCTAAGCATGCTAACAACATGCTACTAACTTGCTAATCATGCTAGCAAAATGCTAGAAACATGCTAATCATGCTAGAAACATGCTAACATCATGCTAGTAACTTGCTGATCATGCTAACAACATGCTAGTAACTTGCTAATCATGCTAACAAAATGCTAGTAACATGCTAATCATGCTAACATCATGCTAGTAACTTGCTAATCATGCTAGCAAACATGCTAGTGACATGCTAGTCACATGCTAATCATGCTAACAACATGCTAGTAACATGCTAATCATGCTAGCGACATGCTAGTAACATGCTAATCATGCTAGAAACATGCTAGCGACATGCTAGTAAAATGCTAATCATGCTAACGACATGCTAGTAACATGCTAATCATGCTAGCGAAATGCTAATCATGTTAGAAACATGCTAGAAACATGCTAGCGTCATGCTAATCATGCTAGCAACATGCTAGTAACTTGCTAATCATGCTAACAAACATGCTAGTGACATGCTAGTAACATGCTAATCATGCTAGAAACATGCTAGCGACATGCTAGTAAAATGCTAATCATGCTAGTGACATGCTAGTAACATGCTAATCATGCTAGCGAAATGCTAATCATGCTAGCAACATGCTAGCAACTTGCTAATCATGCTAGCAAACATGCTAGTGACATGTTAGTCACTTGATAATCATGCTAGCGACATGCTAATCATGCTAGAAACATGCTAGCGACATGCTAGTAACATACTAATCAGGCTAGAAACATGCTAGTGACATGCTAGTAACTTGCTAATCATGCTAGTAACCTTTTATGCCTTTTAAAACATTCAAACTTTAAGCTTTTAAAACTACTTTAAACTTCAAACTATTTCAGACTGCAAACCATCAAACTTAAAACTTTTTTAAACTTCTTAAACTTTTTTAAACTTCTTAAACTTTTTAAACTTTTCAAACTCTTTCAAACTTTCTGGTCCGGCTTTCTCAAGCCAACTTAAAGTTTGTCTCGACAAACTTTTCTATCTAGTTAAGTTGGCTTGTGAAAGCCAACTTACTGATCTACTATTTAAACTTATTATTATTATTATTATTATTCTTCTGAGACTAAATTTCTGACTGCTACTCCTCCTAGAGCTTTAACTCTACAAACTCCAACCTCAGCCCAGATCTTCAGACTGTTCTGACTCGAGTTGCTATATCTTTTCTAACTGATTAGACTTATGATTTTCATAAAAATGAAGATTAAAACTCATAAAAATCCCATAGACTTACATTGACGGAATGTTCAGATGAGCCAAGACTATTCAAACTCCAACTGTCAAAATTCAAATCTAAACACAATGAAGCCCATTAGACTCAATCAGACTTCCCTTCTATGTACTATTTCTATCCAATTCAAACTAATTTAAGCTTCCACTCTATCTAATTCTATTTCTAATCTATCTAAATCATGCTAGCGACATGCTAGTAACATGCTAATCATGCTTTAAACATGCTAGTAAAATGCTAATCATGCTAGAATCATGCTAGCAACATGCTAGTAACTTGCTAAGCATGCTAGAAACATGCTAGCGACATGCTAGTAACATGCTAATCATGCTAGAAATATGCTAGCGACATGCTAATAACTAGCTAATCATGCTAACAACATGCTAATTTGCATGCTAATCATGCTAGTGACATGCTAATCATGCTAGAAACATGCTAGCGACATGCTAATAACTTG
The DNA here is from genome assembly GCA_027422415.1 of Schizothorax lantsangensis. Taxonomy (NCBI): domain Eukaryota; kingdom Metazoa; phylum Chordata; class Actinopteri; order Cypriniformes; family Cyprinidae; genus Schizothorax; species Schizothorax lantsangensis. Next base: position 8,032,279 of record CM049849.1, read on the forward strand.
CTAATCATGCTAGAAACATGCTAATTTGCATGCTAATCATGCTAGTGACATGCTAATCATGCTAGAAACATGCTAGCGACATGCTAATAACTTGCTAATCATGCTAGAAACATGCTAGCGACATGCTAGTAACTTGCTAATCATGCTAACGACATGCTAATTATGCTAGAAACATGCTAGCGACATGCTAGTAACATGCTAATCATGCTAGCGACATGCTAGTAACTTGCTAATCATGCTAGTGACATGCTAGTCACATGCTAATCATGCTAACAACATGCTAGTAAAATGCTAATCATGCTAGCGACCTGCTAGTAACATGCTAATCATGCTAGAAACATGCTAGCGACATGCTAGTAAAATGCTATTCATGCTAACGACATGCTAGTAACATGCTAATCATGCTAGCGAAATGCTAATCATGTTAGAAACATGCTAGCGACATGCTAGTAACATGCTAATCATGCTAGCAACATGCTAGTAACTTGCTAATCATGCTAGCAAACATGCTAGTGACATGCTAGTAACATGCTAATCATGCTAGAAACATGCTAGCGACATGCTAGTAAAATGCTAATCATGCTAGCGACATGCTAGTAACATGCTAATCATGCTAGAAACATGCTAGTGACATGCTAGTAACTTGCTAATCATGCTAGAGACATGCTAATAGCATGCTAATCATGTTAGAAACATGCTTGCGACATGCTAGTAACATGCTAATCATGCTAGAAACATGCTAGCGACATGCTAGTAACATGCTAATCATGCTATAAAAATGCTAGCGACATGCTAGTAACTTGCTAATCATGCTAACGACATGCTAGAAACATGCTAGCGACATGCTAATAACTTGCTAATCATGTTAACAACATGCTAGCGACATGCTAGTAACATGCTAATCATGCTAGAAACATGCTAGCGACATGCTAGTAACTTGCTAATCATGCTTACGACATGCTAATCATGCTAGAAACATGCTAGCGACATGCTAGTAACATGCTAATCATGCTAGAAACATGATAGCGACATGCTAGTAACTTTGCTAATCATGCTAATGACATGCTAATCATGCTAGAAACATACTAGCGACATGTTAGTAACATGCTAATCATGCTAGAGACATTCTAGTAGCATGTTAATCATGCTAGAAACATGCTAGCGACATGCTAGTCACGTGCTAATTATGGTAGAGACATGCTAGTAGAATGCTAATCATGCTAGAAACATGCTAGCGACATGCTAGTAACATGCTAATCATGCTAGAAACATGCTAGCGACATGCTAGTCACATGCTAATCATGCTAGAAACATGCTAGCGACATGCTAGTAACATGCTAATCATGCTAGTGAAATGCTAATCATGCTAGAAACATGCTAGCGACATGCTAGTAACATGCTAATCATGCTAGAAACATGCTAGCGACATGCTAGTCACTTGCGAGTCATGCTAGCAACATGCTAGTCACTTGCTAATCATGCTAACAACATGCTAGTCACTGGTTAAACCAACCTAGCAACCACCCTGACTACCCTAGCAACCACATAGCAACACCTTAGTGACCAGCCCGGGTACCCTAGCAACTGCATATCAATCATCTGACTATCTATCTATCTATCTATCTATCCATCTATAATCTAACCCTATCTATCTATCAATCAAACTTAAAACTTTTAAAACTTATAAAACTTAAACTTTTAAAACTTATAAAACTTATAAAACTTTTAAAACTTATAAAACTTAAACTTTTAAAACTTATAAAACTTTTAAAACTTATAAAACTTAAACTTTTAAAACTTATAAAACTTTTAAAACTTATAAAACTTAAACTTTTAAAACTTATAAAACTTAAACTTTTTTAAACTTTTCAAACTTTTTAAAACTTTCTGGTCCGGCTTTCTCAAGCCAACTTAAAGTTTGTTCACAAACTTTTTTATCTAGTTATTATTATTCTTCTGAGACTAAATTTCTGACTGCTACTCCTCCTAGAGCTTTAACTCTACAGACTCCAAACTCAGTCCAGCTCTTCAGACTGTTCTGACTCGAGTTGCTATATCTTTTCTAACTGATCAGACTTATGATTTTCATAAAAATGAAGATTAAAACTCATAAAAATCCCATAGACTTACATTGACGGAATGTTCAGATGAGCCAAGACTATTCAAACTCCAACTGTCAAAATTCAAATCTAAACACACTGAAGCCCATTAGACTCAATCAGACTTCCCTTCTATGTACTATTTCTATCCAATTCAAACTAATTTAAACTTCCACTCTATCTAATTCTATTTCTAATCTATCTAAATCATGCTAGCAACATGCTAATCATGCTTTAAACATGCTAGTAACATGCTAATCATGCTAGAATCATGCTAGCAACATGCTAGTAACTTGCTAAGCATGCTAACAACATGCTACTAACTTGCTAATCATGCTAGCAAAATGCTAGTAACATGCTAATCATGCTAGAAATATGCTAGCGACATGCTAATAACTAACTAAGCATGCTAACAACATGCTAATTTGCATGCTAATCATGCTAGTGGCATGCTAGTGACATGCTAATCATGCTAGAAAAATGCTAGCGACATGCTAATAACTTGCTAATCATGCTAGAAACATGCTAGCGACATGCTAGTAACTTGCTAATCATGCTAACGACATGCTAATCATGCTAGAAACATGCTAGCAACATGCTAGTAACATGCTAATCATGTTAGCGACATGCTAGTAACTTGCTAATCATGCTAGCAGACATGCTAGTCACATGCTAATCATGCTAGTAACATGCTAATCATGCTAGCGACATGCTAGTAAAATGCTAATCATGCTAACGACATGCTAGTAACATGCTAATCATGCTAGCGAAATGCTAATCATGTTAGAAACATGCTAACGACATGCTAGTAACATGCTAATCATGCTAGCAACATGCTAGTAACTTGCTAATCATGCTAGCAAACATGCTAGTGACATGCTAGTAACATGCTAATCATGTTAAAAACGTGCTAGAAACATGCTAGCGACATGCTAGTAAAATGCTAATCATGCTAGCGACATGCTAGTAACATGCTAATCATGCTAGAAACATGCTAGCGACATGCTAATAACGTGCTTATCATGCTAATAACATGCTAGCGACATGCTAGTAACTTGCTAATAATGCTAGTGATAAGCTAGTAACATGATAATAATGCTAACAACATGCTAGCGACATGCTAGTAACTTGCTAATCATGCTAGCAAAATGCTAATCATGCTAGAAACATGCTAGCGACATGCTAATAACTTGCTTATCATGCTAATAACATGCTAGCGACATGCTAGTAACATGCTAATAATGCTAGCGACATGCTAGTAACTTGATAATCATGCTAGAAACATGCTAGTGACATGCTAGTAACTTGCTAATCATGCTAACAACATGCTAATCATGCTAGAAACATGCTAGTGACATGCTAGTAACATGCTAATCATGCTAAAGACATGCTAATAGCATGCTAATCATGTTAGAATCATGCTAGCGACATGCTAGTAACATGCTAATCATACTAGAAACATGCTAGTCACATGCTAGTAACTTGCTAATCATGCTAACAACATGATAATCATGCTAGAAACATGCTAGTGACGTGCTAGTAACATGCTAATCATGCTAGATACATGCTAATAGCATGCTAATCATGCTAGCAACACCTTAGCAACACCATAGCAACCACCCCGTGTACCCTAGCAACACCCTAGCAACCACCCCAGGTACCATAGCAACCGCATAGCAACACCTTGGCAACCACCTCAGGTACCCTAGCAACCGCATAGCAACACCTTAGCAACCACCCCGGGTACCCTACCAACCACCCCGAGTACCCTAGCAACTGCATAGCAACACCTTAGCAACCACCCCGGGTACCATAGCAACCACATAGAAACTGCATAGCAACACCCTAGCAACCACCCCGGGTACCTTAGCAACTGCATAGCGACACCTTAGCAACCACCCTGGGTACCCTAGCAACACCCTAGCAACCACCCCAGGTACCTTAGCAACTCCATAGCAACACCTTAGCAACCACCCCGGGTACCCTAGCAACACCCTAGCAACCACCCCAGGTTCCCTAGCAACCGCATAGCAACACCCTAGCAACCACCCCAGGTTCCCTAGCAACCGCATAGCAACACCCTAGCAACCGACCAAGATCCCCTAGCAACCGCGTAGCAACACCCTAGCAACCACCCTGGGTACCTTAGCAACTGCGTAGCAACACCCTAGCAACCAACCCGGGTACCTTAGCAACCGCGTAGCAACACCTTAGCAACCACCCTGAGTACCATAGCAACCACCCCGGGTACCCTAGCAACCGCATAGCAACACCCTAGCAACCAACCCGGGTTCCTTAGCAACTGCATAGCAACACCTTACCACCCTATCTACTCTATCTATCTATCTATCTATTTAATATTCCTATCTATCTATCTATCTATCTATCTATCTAATATTTCTATCTATCTAATATTCCTATCTATCTATCTATCTATAATCTGACTCTATCTATCTATCTATCTATCTATAATCTGACTATCTATCTATCTATAATCTGACTCTATCTATCTATCTATCTATAATCTGACTATCTATCTATCTATCTATAATCTGACTCTATCTATCTATCTATCTATCTATAATCTGACTATCTATCTATCTATAATCTGACTCTATCTATCTATCTATCTATCTATAATCTGACTATCTATCTATCTATCTATAATCTGACTCTATCTATCTATCTATCTATAATCTGACTATCTATCTATCTATAATCTGACTATCTATCTATCTATCTATCTATCTATCTATAATCTGACTATCTATCTATCTATCTATAATCTGACTCTATCTATCTATCTATCTATAATCTGACTATCTATCTATCTATAATCTGACTATCTATCTATCTATCTATCTATAATCTGACTATCTATCTATCTATCTATCTATCTATCTATCTATAATCTGACTATCTATCTATCTATCTATAATCTGACTCTATCTATCTATCTATCTATAATCTGACTATCTATCTATCTATAATCTGACTATCTATCTATCTATCTATCTATCTATCTATCTATCAATCAAATTTTAAGCATTTAAAACTATGTTAAACTTCAAACTATTTCAGACTGAAGAGCTTCAAACTTAAAACTTTTAAAACTTTTAAAACTTCAGACTTCAAATGAACACCTTCAAACTACTTCTAATAGGTCAGACTTTCTCAAGCCAACTTCAAAGTTTGTTCACAAACTTTTTTATCTAGTTAGTATTAACATTATTAAAAAAAAAAAAAATAATAATATTAATAAAATACAAAATATAATTATATTTGTATAGAATTATATTACACACACACACACACACACACACCTATATATATATATAAACTGCCTCATTTTAAAACACCACCGCACGCCACTGCTTTTTAGGTATGATGTGACAAGCTTTGCACATCTGCTTTTGGCAATTATCTGCCATTCTTCTCCTCATCTCTTCACCTCTCAAGTGCTGTCAGGTTGAATAGCAGTCAGCAGGCATTTTCAGGTTTCTCCAGAAATGCTTGATTGGGTTCAAGACCAGGCTCTGACTGGGCCACTCAAGGGCATTCGCAGAGCTGTCCATGAGCCACTCTTGCTGTGTGGTTAGGGTCATTGTCCTGCTGTAACGTGAACCTTCCGCCCAGTTTGAGTTTCTTAATGTTCTCGATTAGGTATTCATTATGGCTATCTCTATATATTGCAGTGTTGAGCTTTTCTTCTACTATGACGAGTCCAATAGTCCCTGCTGCTGAAAAACAGCCCCACAGCATGAGGCTGCTACCAGCACACTTTAGTGTTGGGATGGTGCTGTGCAGGTGATGAGCAGTCCATACATGATGCTTGGAACTGAGGTTCATCAGACCAGAGAATCTTGTTTCTCATGTTGGAAACTCAGAGGCGTAGACCAGGAGACTCACTGTGAGAACACACTATGTGGCACCGCAGTCATCAAAAGTCTAACTAAGGCAGTGATACATTGTAGTTTATATACATTTAGGAGGCAGGGCTTAGAAATGGAGACAAAGCACCTGGGTGACAACCTTAAAGCATGCAAATGAAGTATTCAGGTATAGCAACCCATTTCACCAGTCCTGATCCAATCAGCATAACTTCTCAAAGACTGGGGCAGACGCAAACAAGAGCCAATAGAAACAAAAGGTGAGAGTGTCAGTAATCTGGCTCATTTTACTTACAATAAGAGAACAGGTACTGGTGTGGATCTTCTTGCTAAAAACTTTAACAGAATCGTTCATCTGAAGTCATCATCTTTACCATAAATGCTAAATACAATGTATTTCATCTTAGTTTTTCAGGTGATTGTAGGTCAGGACATAGGATCAGTAGCTCTAAGACAGATTCTTAAATTTGTAGGGCTGCCTCTTAATGGTCGACTAACTGTTAGTCAGTGTTGGGCACGTTACTTTAAAAAAGTAATTAGTTACAGTTACTAGTTACTTCTCACAAATAGTAACTGAGTTACATCATTATAAAAGTAACTAATTACCAGGGAAAGTAACTATTGCATTACTTTTTTTAAAAATGTTCAAATGTCAAATATATATGATGCCCCAATATTAAATGTTAAATGAATGAAATGGACACTAAATAGAATAAATTATTATTATAAAACTGTACATTAATCGACAATATTTATCTATTGACACTTAGCATCAATTAGTCAAGCATTATAATATGATATTATGATAATTTAGCATTATATGATGATATAACTTTAGTAATTAGAATAACCAAGTATGAATTCATATTTGTCATGTTGACTGAACTTAGGACTGGTGGTGGTGCTTAAGATATTGTTTGTCATTTAGTTTTTCTATAAAAAAAGGGGGAAAAATTGATAAGATAACAAAACTACTACGAATTATACCACTAATAACAATATAAAACGCACTAAGGATAAAGGAGCTGCTGGGTTCATGAATATTAATCACGTTGTATGGGTTTGCTCGAATTGATTCGCTGAAATCAAAACAGGGATGATAATAGGTGAGCGCCGGCCAATGAGATTGTCGTTTGCGCATTAGCTCCGCCCACTAACAGAGAACCCGGTGTTACAATATATTCAGTTCCTGAAATATATGGTTCCACTGGGTGGCGCTTACGTGAATATTCATCAGAGTACCACATCGTGGGCGGAGCCATCCAGTACTGGCGAGTGGAACAGAAATGATTAGCGTGAGCGCGTCAAATCGCATTTTGTTTTATGGATTATTTCAAGCAGGTAATAAAGTTGAACGAAGTTAAGCTTAAACTACTCCTATGACTGTTTACATTTTGTAAATAATTCATTGTTTCTGTTACATGTGTTTCTCAGTTACTCTTCTGTTTACTACCTGATCGATTACAAAACTGATCACTATTTAGGTAGCGTTGGAAGACAACTACAATATTTCTCCCAGATTATTTGTTGACATTCTATGACAGTAGAACTGTACGTTTTTCATAAATGACTGAGATTAAGCTTTTCAAATGTGTTTGATTTCATGTTTAAATAAATATTTACAAATATATTCTTGTGTTTTTATTCTGTGTCTCCTGATGTTGTCTGTATATTATAAAAATAGCCTTTAAACTATAGGCTGATAGCTCAAGACCACACAAGAACTTGAAATTGCATGTTTGCGTTCTTTAATGTTGCTCTACACTCAACTGAACATCATTTTGATACACAACCCTCATACTTACTTTATCAAAGGTTATCATAAATGTGAAGCTTCACTTGCATTAACTGTTGTATTCTGTAGCAATGCTTTAGAATGTTGGTAAAATTAAGAGATAATAATGACTAACCATTTATCATTAAAAATAGGCATACCTCTTATTAGTTTAGTAAGAATGTAATCATTCTTATGTAATATTTTTGTAAACAATTGAACACTGTAAGAATCTATAGTCTGCCCTGACCCAGTTTCCACTCCACAATATATGTTTGATCATGCTTATTTCCCAAAATGGCTTAATTATTATAGAAATGATGAAAGTCAACAGTTGTGTTGTTTCTAGACCATTTGGGATGATCACATCAGAACTTAATTAACATACAGACCACAGCTGTTATGACAGGAGCAGCTTCATTTACAGTAATGGTAGTAAACTGGAAATGTATAAAAGATTTGATCTTATGATATATTGGGTTCATTCCGACTCTGTTAAACCCAAGTGCAACATGTACTTTCTCACTGCTATGCTGCAATAAACATCTTCATCAAGATCTTCAACGTCCTCATCACTTTTTCTTACAACACAAAAACAACACTGGTCTACAAGGTACAGTTCACAAAAATGAAAGAAAGGTATACTTATAAATACATATTTGAGTAAATATTTTATTAGTCTTGCTGTAGTAATCTGGTCCTTGATCCCGTGATTTTTATTGACCAACATTCTCATTTTTACAGATAAATATGAATAAAAAGTGTACTTTTAAGACACTTTCGTCTTACTATAAAATAAATTTCCACTTAATGAATGCATTGTTAAACCTCAACATTTTACACAGAAATTTGTGGAGGGAGATGCTTTTGGTCATCAAATTTAAACAGTCTAAATAGTATTTATGATAGATAACTTTAGGTATATCACATTATATTATTAACATGGCTTTATGCTCTTCTTTTAAATGACACTATTTTTTTTTGTTATCAACATTTAAAAAAAAAAAAATTCACACATAACAACACGGCATCCAACAAAACAAAACAACAGACACACACTCAACATCTCAAAGTCCAGTCAAAATGGAGGGAGAGAGGGAAGGACAATAAAAACACAAAAGTCACTCCTTTATATAATCACGTATATCAAACAAAAAACACTGCCAAGCATCAATGGTCGAGGGCCTGGCCCCACCGACTCGCGCTGTTGCACATTCACAAGTCACTATTTGCAGGAGGCTACGGATCCAATATGTTTTTCTACACATGTGTGGTGTAAACCAGTTCTGGATTATTGTCTTCTTCACAGCTGTAAAACCAGCAAACAACATTCTCTTTTGCATTGAATTAATACACAGACCAGAATCATCATTAAGAAGACACAAACTTGGGTTAACAGAACAATCAATTCACAGTAATGATGACAAAACCAGGTTTACATGTGTCCATAAACTGATGACGACAGGACATTCCCAAAACATATGCAGAAAAGTGCCCGATGATGTAGTGTTACATATATGGCAGTTCAAATTTGACTGCAGTTTCATTTTAAATCTTTTGTAAGGAGTTATGTGTGCTCTATGAATGACTTTGAAGTGAATAAGATGATGAGCCAGATTTTTAGATGTTAAACTGAGATTAGACCACACTCTCTCCCAGTCGACAGATAAATTAAGGTCAGATAGTTCCCTATTCCAAATAGTTTTAATAGAAAGAGGTTTTGTAATACAATCAATAATTTTATTATATATTAAGGAATCAGATGGCCGACCAGCAGATGGTGCAATCCAGTCCCGCATAGGATGAGAGGAAATAGAAGATGCCCACGGAACGCCATACGCTTTGAGAGCAGAACGTAATTGAAGAAAAACAAAATATGCAGATGCTGGTAGACAAAATTTGGTTCTTAATGTCTGAAATGAACAGAGGCCCTGGTTATCATATATATCACTGCACATGTTTACACCCAAAGTAGACCAAGAGGGTTGGACAAATGGACGATTTCCACATACAAAATTAAAATCGTGCCACAAAGGTGTACTGTTACAGAACTTGAAGGGTCCACCTATCCGACGTTCAACCGTTTTCCAGATTTTAATAGAGTTAGCCACAACCGGACCAAATTTATAATTATCCCCTTTTTTTCTTGTGCCAGTAAATAAAATATCTTGAAGTCTATTTGGTTTAACCTTGTCAGCTTCAATCACTCTCCATGAAACTGTAGATTGAGGATCAACCCAATTATGAAGAGCCTTAAGCTGGAACGACCAATAATATAATTCAAAATTTGGTACAGCCAGTCCTCCTGCGCTATTAGGATGTTGTAATGTGGTAAGTTTAATTCTGGGACATTTATCATTCCAGATAAACTTAGAAATTATGGAGTTGATCTCCTTAAAGTAACCTGGAGGGGGAGAAAGTGGTAGCATAGAGAAAAAATAAATAAATCGAGGTAACAAATTCATCTTAACAGTGGAGATACTTCCTTGGAGAGAGACTTTAAGATTCTTCCATCTTTGAATGTCATTTTTGACCTTAACTAAAATGTTATTAAAATTGTCTCTGGCAATCTTATGAATGTTTTTATATATGGTAATGCCCAAATAGATGAAAGATTCCTTAATAGGGATAAATGAGGGAATAGAAAATTAACCTTAACATTGTTAATTGGCATTAAAGCAGATTTGCTCCAATTTATTTTATATCCTGATAGGCTACTAAAATTATCAAATTCCTTAATTACACTAGAGACTGAAACATCAAAGTGGTCTAAATATAGAATAATATCATCAGCATATAATGAAATACTATGATTATGGTCATGAATCTCAATCGATACTTCAGATTTCCTGATGGCTTGTGCTAAGGGTTCAAGAGATAGACAAAACAATAAGGGGGAAAGTGGACACCCCTGCCTCGTTCCCCGCTGTAAAGGGAATGAGGTGGAAATAATATTACCAGTTATGACCGATGCTGCAGGTGAGTGGTATAATGTCTTAATCATAGAAACGAAGTGTTCACCGAAGCCGAAACATTGCAGAACTGCCCACATATAATTCCACTCTAGCCTGTCAAAGGCTTTTTCTGCATCAAGTGAAAAGACCGCACAAGGGGTTGGGTGGGAGTCCGCAAAGTCAAGAATATGAAGGAGTCGACGCATATTGTCAGATGCATTGCGCCCCTTGATGAAACCAGTTTGGTCCTCCTTGATCAGACTGTGAATCACCTTCTCCATACGAGAAGCAAAAACTTTAGCATAGATTTTTAGATCACATGGGATAAGCGAAATCGGTCTGTAGCTGTAACAATCTAATGGATCTTTCCCTTTTTTTAAGAAGTAATGAAATCAGTGATGTTTTTTGATCTCTATGAAATACCCCATGTTCAATTGCAAAATTAAATGAGTTAAGCATAAGTATCCCTACCAAATCCCAAATTTCTAAATATGATTCAGGGGGGAGACCATCTAGACCCAGCGATTTGCCCTTTTGAAGGCTTTTTAGAGAGACGTGGAGTTCCTCCAAACTTAATGGGGCCTCCAAAGATTCTTTATCTATCTGTGAGATCCGAGGCAGTTCCAATTTATCTAAATACTGCTTACAAATTGGTTCATCAAAATCTGTTTCGGTTTTATACAGATCTGTGTAAAAACCTTTAAATATGTCATTAATTGCCACAGGGTTCGTAGTGACCTGATCATCCGATGATTTTATTGCGCTTTAGACTCGCATTCTTTCAACCTAAGGGCCAATAAATGACTAGGTCTCTCTGATTCAAAATAATATTTTTGTCTAGTCCTATGTAAAATAAATTCCACCTTTGAGTGTGAAAGTAAATCATATTCTTCTTTTAAAGAGGACAGCTGTGTAGTACGACGGCGCTTTAGTGCCTCGTTAAAAAATTTAAAAAAATCTAAAATTACGAGATTAAAGTCGTAATATTTCGAGAATAAAGTCGAAATTACGAGAATAAAGTCGAAATATTACGAGATTAAAGTCGAAATATTACGAGATTAAAGTCGAAATATTACGAGAATAAAGTCGAAATATTACGAGAATAAAGTCGAAATGTTTCGAGATTAAAGTCGAAATGTTTCGAGATTAAAGTCGAAATGTTTTAAGAATAAAGATTATAGTTATAATATTTTGAGAGAGGCTATTCTTTTGCGCATGCAAATGGCCCGGGGGAGCACCGGGAGATATATTCCAAAATCTCAAAATATTCAAGATTCCAAATGTCAGTTTTATAGCGAAATACTACAACGGCGTTTTAGTGCCACATTAAAAAAAAAATTAAATCCAAGATTACGAGATTAAATATTACGAGAATAAAGTCGTAATATTACGAGAATAAAGTCGTAATATTACGAGAATAAAGTCGAAATGTTTCGAGAATAAAGTCGAAATATTACGAGAATAAAGTCGAAATGTTTCGTGAATAAAGTCGAAATGTTTTGAGAATTTTAATTGTAGAAATTAAAGTTATAATATTTTGAGAGTATAGCCTGTATTGTGCATGCAAATGCCCCGCATTGAGAGCACAGGGAGAAGTTGCCAGGCCACCGGAATTGATTGCGTCCGAGCGGCCGCATCTTCTTACTGGGATGCGGAAGAGTCAATTTTAAGGACTCGCGGAAACAGCTTAATATCAAGAATATGATATTTATTAACAGACTGAACAGGAACAACTGTTTATCTTAACATCAGCTCACACACTCAATCGACATTCCTTTGGGGGGCGCTGTAGCTCTCTTATTTAACCCTTTTTAAAAACACTAATATATGTGGGATTATTAGCAGAAATCATACTATATGTCATACACGCAGGGACAGTATGCTTGGAAATAATATTTAATGTCTTCCATTGCATTCGTTATTTGTAGTGCGCCAGCCACCCAATAGCAATAGCTTTGTGCTTTTGGTGCTTTTAATATAAAACAAAGTCTCATCTTTCAAAATCAGTTTTATAGCGAAACACAAATTATGTGTCTTACAATAATGTGATTTTCAAGCTCTTTAATGTGGCGTGACAGATCGCTGTATTTATGTGAATCAATTCATTAAATTATTGTGAAAAGTCCACCTACTCCGCAAAAACGTCTGTGCGTCCAAACGTTCATTCCTCACATAGCCCGTTTAATTAAACAGTAAACGTTCATTCCTCACATAGCCCGTTTAATTAAACAGCAATAAACGTTCATTCCTCACATAGCCCGTAAACAGCTAAACGTTCATTCCTCACATAGCCCGTTTAATTAAACAGCAATAAACGTTCATTCCTCACATAGCCCGTTTAATTAAACAGCAATAAACGTTCATTCCTCACATAGCCCGTTTAATTAAACAGCAATAAACGTTCTAAAAGTTGAAGTGGACTCCAATTTTTTAACATAAGTTATATTGTTGTCTTTTCTGCTGTAAACGTTTAGTGACTATTCACAAACTGTTTTATTCATGGTATAATACTGTAAATGAGGACATAATATTTAACGTCTTCCATTCATTATTTGTAGCGCACCAGCCAACCAATATCACAACAATTTTGTGCTTTGCTGCTTTTACACACAGCTCATCTTTCAATTCTGTCAGTTTTATAACGAAATACAAATTATAAATGTGTTTTTGCTCTTTATTTCAAGTTTATAGCAAGATATAAAAGTGAAGGAACATCATAAGGCATGAAAAAAAAAGTTTAGTCTAATTTATAATGAAAATAATGTCTCGTCGTTCGTTATTGTAATCAGAAAGATGATTGACTCACATTATTGCAATATAGCCTGATTGTTTGTATTTCGCTATAAAACTGACATTTGGAATCTTGAATATTTTGAGATTTTGGAATATATCTCCCGGTGCTCCCCCGGGCCATTTGCATGCGCAAAAGAATAGCCTCTCTCAAAATATTATAACTATAATCTTTATTCTTAAAACATTTCGACTTTAATCTCGAAACATTTCGAATTTATTCTCGTAATATTTCGACTTTAATCTCGTAATATTTCGACTTTATTCTCGTAATATTTCGACTTTATTCTCGAAACATTTCTACTTTATTCTCGAAACATTTCGACTTTATTCTCGTAATATTTCGACTTTATTCTCGTAATATTTCGACTTTATTCTCGAAACATTTCTACTTTATTCTCGTAATATTTCGACTTTATTCTCGTAATATTTCGACTTTATTCTCGTAATATTTCGACTTTATTCTCGTAATATTTCGACTTTATTCTCGTAATATTTCGACTTTATTCTCGTAATATTTCGACTTTATTCTCGTAATATTTCGACTTATTCTCGTAATATTTCGACTTTATTCTCGTAATATTTCGACTTTATTCTCGTAATATTTCGACTTTATTCTCGTAATATTTCGACTTTATTCTCGTAATATTTCGACTTTATTCTCGTAATATTTCGACTTTATTCTCGTAATATTTCGACTTTATTCTCGTAATATTTCGACTTTAATCTCGTAATATTTCGACTTTAATCTCGTAATATTTCGACTTTATTCTCGTAATATTTCGACTTTAATTTCGTAATATTTCGACTTTATTCTCGTAATATTTCGACTTTATTCTCGTAATATTTCGACTTTATTCTCGTAATATTTCGACTTTATTCTCGTAATATTTCGACTTTATTCTCGAAACATTTCTACTTTATTCTCGTAATATTTCGACTTTAATCTCGTAATATTTCGACTTTATTCTCGTAATATTTCGACTTTATTCTCGAAACATTTCTACTTTATTCTCGAAACATTTCGACTTTATTCTCGTAATATTTCGACTTTATTCTCGTAATATTTCGACTTTATTCTCGAAACATTTCTACTTTATTCTCGTAATATTTCGACTTTAATCTCGTAATATTTCGACTTTATTCTCGTAATATTTCGACTTTATTCTCGAAACATTTCTACTTTATTCTCGAAACATTTCGACTTTATTCTCGTAATCTTGGATTTTTCTGTTTTTAATGTGGCACTAAAACGCCGTCGTAAAAAGTGATGCACAGGCTTCGTTTTCATCTTTTTTATTTTTTTCGGCGGCGGGTTGCTGATGTCTTTTCATCGGCATAGTTGTCCATCAGTTATGATCATTTGCAGTCATCCGCAAACTTGAGGTGCAATCGGGCGCGGATGCGGGAATGGGCATCAAATTTAAAAAAAAAAGTCTTTTTTTTTTTGAGCAACTGGGATTCGTTTTTATTTTTAATATTGCTTTCAATTTTCGCTATGAATTTCAGTTTCATTATTATTATTATTTTTTTAATAATTTGGTTAATTTTAGTTTAGTTTTTATTTTGTGAACAGATTTCTAGCTCTTAAAAATAAAGGTGCTTCACGATGACATAGAAGAACCTTTTTGTCTAAATGGTTCCATAAAGAACCTTTAACATCTGAAGAACCTTTCTGTTTCACAAAAGGTTCTTTGTGGCGAAAGAAGGTTCTTCAGATTATAAAAAGGTATAAGGAAGAGATGGTTCTTTAAAGAACCTTTGACTGAATGGTTCTTTGTGGAACCAAACATGGTTCTTCTATGGCATCGCTTGAAGAACCTTTTGAAGCACCTTGATTTTTAAGAGTATATGTCTCCCCCGCGCTTTCTCTCTCACACACAGGCTACATTAGGCTATAATAGTACCTTTCAGAAGCGCGTGTCGGGCTTTAAAACTCATCAGACATCACCAGAAGGAAAAGTAATTCATGTCTGGATAATTTTTTTCTTTTTGATGACATTTATGAATGTACATTAGGATGTTTTGCATGTAGAGCCTATGACACCGCTCAGGTGGGGGGCGGCGCGGGAGCAGCATTACTATGAAGCAAAGTTAATTTAGATTTAGAATAACTAAGGGGTGCTAACTTGTTGATATGAGTGCAATAATTCCAAACGAATGCCCAAAAGATAAACTAAAATATCTGTCCCTTTTGCCGCCCTGACTGTGCTGCCGCCCTAGGCTGCTGCCCAGGGGCGGACTTAACCATTAGGCAAAGGTAGGCGACTGCCTTGGGCCCCCAAAAGCCAAGGGCCCCCTAAAATGCTTTTCATATACGAGATGCTCATTAAGCGCGGACACGCAAACGGTTGCGGTTTACGGTGTTTATTGCCACGACAACCGTCTGCGTGTCCGAGTTGAACGTGCTTCTTGTGTATCCTGCTTGTAGCAAATATAAATATAATGCATCTGAAGATGACTGCCGCGCGAGCGCGAGATCTATCTCTCTTAGCGCGCGCACACCCCTCTCCCTCTCTGTCTCTCTGTCTCTCTCTCTCTCTCTCTCTCTCTCTCTCTCTCTCTCTCTCTCTCTCTCTCTCTCTCTCTCTCTCTCTCTCTCTCTCTCTCTCTCTGCGTCTGCTCTGTACAGCGAGCAGCTGAAAGGAGCTGCGCTTTCAGTTAAAACACAGATATGTTGCTTCTCTAATTTTACATGCAAGTATAGCCGAGATCACAGCACAGCTATTGTCTTTATCTTATGTGTAGCCTATTTGATTTCATCATAAAACGGCTGGATTATAAATCAGGATTTTTGTGCAGATTAACATCTTGGAAGGGAGAGCTGGTGGTTATGTATTCTTATTAATGGGTCGCGTTTCAGTCACTATTTCATATTCATCCTGTTGTCTGACAACAGAAACAGAAAAATATACCAATGAAAACAGTTTTATTGAGAATTTAGCTGCATCAAAATACAGTATATGGCACAGAGAGGCAAACAAATGTAATAATAAATAATAAATGTACATTTTGCATGTTCAGAAGAAGAGCTACCCTGTCCTGCGAAAATGTAAACAGGTTTGTGTAAGTTAATTGCTCAAAATAAAAAAAAAAGTTGGGCTACCTTAAAATTTTAAGTCAACCAGCTAAAGCAGATTTTTGAGTTTTCTCAACTTATTTTTTAGGAAATCTCAACTTTTTGTTGTATAAACTTAAAACAAGATGTTGAGAAAACTCAAAAATCTGCTGAAGCTGGTTGCCTTAAAATTTTAAGTTTGCCCAACTTTTTTTTTTTTACAGTGTAATAGGAACATGGTATTTCTATGTTCTTTTTTTTCATGTGTCTAATAGACATGAATAAGCTCTTTGAAAACATCTATGACCTATGAAACATGTCTACTCTTCATGCTCTATGTATGTTAACTATGGTTCCACTAATAATACACATATATTGCATAAAGCATCCATATTTGTCCATGCCCATGTTGATTAGAGTATTAAAAACTTGAAAATATTAATTTAAGGTACATTTAGAACAGATAAAAAAAAAATTACCTGATAAAGTACAGACTATAGAATAAATGTGCATTTTCAATAATCCAGTCTGTTTTTGTTCAGACCAATGCGAAAATCCACCCACATAAACCCGTTTTAAATAATATAATAATTTATACTTCTGACTCATTCCTTTTCTTAAGAAAAAAAATGGTTTAAAGGTTCAATTGTGAGGTTTATCATTTTATAATTTATTTAGTTTTTTGGTAAAACTTGTATCTCAACGGTAAAACAATTGCTATTTTGTGGTCTACAACATGAAAGAATAAAAGTGTCTGTTAAATGAATAAATGTAAATGAAAGAATCCCATTATAACATGCAAAATGTAGAAACATTGGACACAACTATGGGGCACCATTGTGCAGCAGTAAGCATCACAACAAAAAAAGAAACTTCAAGGTTGATCTAGGTAAATTTGTGCAAATGTATAGGGCCCCATTCCTATATTTGCCTGGGGCCCCCAATTCACTAAATCCGCCCCTGCTGCTGCCTAGTTCGCCTATATGCACGCGCCGGCCCTGTGAAGGCAGCCTCATTGATTAAAATAGAAGTTTGTGAGATCGCGATGAACTAAGATGAGTGACAGGGAGTTTGCAAATGTGAAATTGAATTTACCCACAACAGTTTTATACATTTTGGATTTTATACAAAAGTTAACATAAGGACTTACATTTCAGGAACACTGTTGTCTGATTGTGCTCTATTTCTTAAAGGAAAAATTCAAAGAAAGTCACAGCTGATCAGCTGCACATTTCCAAGCAAACACACAGCTGTTTCGTTTTTAATTGAATCTAAGTTTTTGAACAAATCTAGTGAGTCAATGATTTAATCACCCATTCATAGAGACTCACTTGCTTTGTTCCTAAATGAATAAGCTGTTTGAACGAATCGATTAAATAAAAGATTCAAAGACAAAGCAGTGACATGCTGCCACCTACTGGCGGTTTCAGTTTCATTTTTAAAGTATAAATTGAGTCATTTAAATCGTTTAATATTTCTATATTCAAAACTTTATATTTTAAATATTAATCTCATAACATCCTTATTATGAAATGCATTAATGCCACCTGAGTCTTGTCAAAAAGTCTGTAAGTATTCCTTAATGCAACAGAAGAGTTCTGTGCCGTGCAAAGATGAATTGTTGATGCTGATTTCATTTGACTGGTAACTTATTCTTCTTGATTGTATTTTATTATTTTAATGGAATGTATTGTTTAATTTTTTTTATAAAAGTTTATAAATCTAAATGTTTGGCTCAAAATATGACATAGCCTACATTTAATAAAGTTTGAAAAATGGGATTACAAAGGTTAAAAAAAAACAAAAAGCTTTAAGGAGTCAAATATCACCCTATAATGGGACGGTTAATTTCTGTCATTGACCAGAAGGTGTGCCTAAAAAAAAAAAAAATTCAAAAAGAAATGTAAGCGTAGAGTCCTTAAGACTGTAATATTACCTTTTAATTGCAAACGTTTATGCAAAGTGTATTAAATATAATCTACAAATCATTCAATACTGTACCACTAAATAAAGATTTTGAGGGCTTAGCTTATCAGGCCAATGAGAGACAATTACTAATCATTCTCATTTTTTATTAAATCATTCTTTCATTTCACTAATCAATCTTTATTTATTTTTTATTAAACAAGGGGTCATTAATGATGCTTACATTATAGCATGTGCAAATTCACACACAAAGTATCTATAATTTGGCCAGAATTGCAGGTGCCTGTCTTAATATCCAAGAAGGGTTAGCATAGAATAAATATGAAATGTAATTATGACGCTCTATAAAAGACTGGGACAGAGATGGGAGCGTGGGCTGAGCTTGTGCAGAGATTGGGTTGTTGTCTTTTGCTCTGTACCGTGTCTCATGTCAAGAGGCTATTGGAGAACTCATGATATGGGAGATCACCACCGCCTTTTGATCCATCTCCTTTGGGATGGTTGTTGTTTTTGGAGGTTTCATGGACTGAGAATGGTTGGACTGTTGTCTTTCATAAATGCTACCCATTTGCACACATCTGCTGACACACTGATTACCATTTATACTGATATTTAATGTTGTTCTGTCTTACACCGATAAATAAATTCACTTATTAATTGGCTGTGGTGTGTGTGGTGACTCCCTTATTTTGTTGCGATTGAGAAGAGATCGTAACAAGAGTCATCTGACACATGTTTTCACCAAGTTTCGTAAAGTTTTGAGTTTTTGTTTATGTTTCATAGGCTTATGGTTATATGTGGCCACGCCTCCTTTTTAAATGACCCCGTTATAGCTAACCAAAGGGCAAAATTCAACATTTTTTCGATAATTATTGATCTGAGAGTCCATAGAATATTACTGCAGTGGTTTGATCAAGATTGAGCAAAAAAACAGAGACTAGTTCGCAAAAGTAGGTTTTTGACATATTTGAGAATATTTAATGAACGATTTAATTGACAGCATTAGTCCCAGAGGCAAAGTTGCTCAGAATGAGGAGATCTATCATATGATATGAAGAAAAGACTCATTTCTATCGCTGCTGTGAACTGACCACACAGAATATGAAGAATATCAAAAAAATTCAGGAGTCAGCTGTCCACGGTAATCTTTAAGATACCAGCACAATAACACAGTCAGCAAAATATCGTCTAATTATCGTTATCGATAAAATCCCAGAAAATATCAAGATATCATTTTTTGCCAATTTCACACACCCCTAATTCATGTTATTTAATTGATATAGTAATTTATTGATAATTGTTAAAATCAATATTATTAATACTTTTGACTTATCCATTTTCTTAAAAATGGTTTAAAGGCTGAAATGTAAAGTTTCATTAATACAAAACTTTTTGTTTTTGTGAAAACTTGTATCTGAATTGTAAATTATGCTTTTTACAGTTTAATATGGTACTATAGACATTGCCCTACCCTGCTCATATGGTATTAATTTTATTTGTGCAGGTCTTAAAAAACGTCTTAAAAAGTCTTAAATTTGAGCTTAAAAATCCTGCAGAAACCCTGGTTTAACTGTCAGCCATACATCCAGGTTGGCCAAGACCACCTTGAGTGCTTGAACCCCGGTAATCGCTGCTTGCAGCTATATTTTAGTTTCTTTTTTCTTGTCTTCACCACCTGGCTACTGGTGTAAAATGTTGAGAGATTCAAGTTGAAAAATAATGAATACATTTAATTAAATAAAAATTAAAAAAAAGACTGCAAGTGATGTCACTTGGGTGCAGGTGTCTGAGAGTGCAAGTCTGAAAATGCAAGTGCATGTCTGCAGCCAGACCCTTCTCAGAGCACCTGTATTTGACGTACCGTAAGCTCTAGTGTGAAGCGCACGACTCGCCGTCACTTTGCTTTTTTCCTCACACACAAAGAGAGAGAGAGAGAGAGTGTGTCTTACATGTAGCGCGTCAATTCTGCATGGTATGTAAATTATATTCTTTGTTGTATTTTCCTGTCAAAATAACAGTTCCTTTGGATTTTTTCAGCTTTTAAGAACTGCCGGGTTCTCCAGTAGTAGGCGGAGCTAATGCGCAAACGACAATCTCATTGGCTGGCGCTCACCTATTATCGTCCCTGTTTTGATTTCAGCGAATCAGTTCGAGCGAACGCACACAACGTGATTAATATTCATGAATCCAGCAGCTCGTTAATCCTTAGTGTGTTTTATATTGTTCTTAGTAGAATTCATAGTATGATTATTATCTTATCAGTATTATTGATAGGTTATTTCCCATTTTTTACAGAAACACTGAATGACCAAAAAAGCACCACCACCAGTCCTAAGTTCAGTTAAAATGACTAATATGCATTCATACATGGTTACCAAGTTTTAATTCTAACTGCTAAAGTTATATCATTAAATAATACTTGATTATCATAATATATTTATAATGTTTGTCTGACTGATGTTAAGTGTACTTTTACATATTTAAAAAGATGTGCCATTTTCCAAACATTATATTTGTTTACTCGCCAGACTATCTATCTATCTGGTGAAGCACACCATAAAATAATTGTATCAATTCATACAGGGCAAGTAGTACATACAGCTGTATAACCAGATACACACCCAGGTATCGGATCAGTACTCTGTATCGGCTGATACCCTACGCCTAGGTATCGGAATCGGTATCGGGAAGGGAAAAAGGGTATCGGAACATCTCTAGTTGAAATAACATCCTCTTGTTTTATGTTACATAATCTTGATTGAACTAGGTTGTAACAACAAAACTAGAATTATATGTAGTATCAGATAGAAATACCTCCTTGAAGCAACAACTGCACAGGTTCACTTTTTACAGTGTACTACAAAATAGTTTCCTCTCAACACAAATACAATAATTCTTATACAATCACAAATAGTTATAATAACATTATTAAAACAACCGTCATTATGTAACAAACACAGGATATGTTCTTACCTGTAGATAAAATGCATCCATGTCTGGAGGCTGAGATGAAACTTCGGAAATACTTCGGATGCTCTTGCTGTATGATTTACTGTGGCATTTATCTCGAAACACCCTAGCAGAGGATAAAATAATTAAAATAAGCATACTAGCTTCACAACACCAAAAATATTTAAGAATGTAATACTTTCACAGCACAGATAATATTAATAAAAACACTCCAGCTTTTTTAATAATTATATATATATATATATATATATATATATGCATGCATGCACACACACACATATGTATATACACACACATACACACACACACACACACACACACACACACACATATATACACATACACACACATATATATACATGTATGTATGTATGTGTATATATATATATATACATATATATATATATATATACATACATATATACAGTCAGGTCCATAAATATTGGGACATCGACACAATTCTAACATTTTTGGTTCTATACACCACCACAATGGATTTCAAATGAAACGAACAAGATGTGCTTTAACTGCAGACTGTCAGCTTTAATTTGAGCACAAATTAAGGGCAATATTATCTGCTCATATTCAGCCAAATGCTTCAGAACTCATTGGACGGCGCTTCACAGTGCAGATGGACAATGACCCAAAGCATACTGCAAAAGCAACCAAAGCGTTTTAGAAGGGAAAGAAGTGGACTGTTATGCAATGGCCAAGTCAATCACCTGACCTGAATCCGATTGAGCATGCATTTCACTTGCTGAAGACAAAACTGAAGGGAAAATGCCCCAAGAACAAGCAGGAACTGAAGACGGTTGCAGTAGAGGCCTGGCAGAGCATCACCAGGGATGAAACCCAGCGTCTGGTGATGTCTATGCGTTCCAGACTTCAGGCTGTAATTGACTGCAAAGGATTTGCAACCAAGTATTAAAAAGTGAAAGTTTGATTTATGATTATTATTCTGTCCCATTACTTTTGGTCCCTTAACAAGTGGGAGGCACATATGCAAACTGTTGTAATTCCTACACCGTTCACCTGATTTGGATGTAAATACCCTCAAATTAAACCTGACAGTCTGCAGTTAAAGCACATCTTGTTCGTTTCATTTGAAATCCATTGTGGTGGTGTATAGAGCCAAAAATGTTAGAATTGTGTCGATGTCCCAATATTTATGGACCTGACTGTATATGTTTGTGTGTGTGTGTGTGTATATACATATGTATGTGTATTATACATGCATACATACATACAGTCGTGTGAAAAAGTGTTGGCCCCCTTCCTGATTTTTTTGCATGTTTGTCACACTTTAATGTTTCAGATCAAACAAATTTAAATATTATTCAAAGATAACACAAGTAAACAACATGCAGTTTTTGAATGAAGTTTTTTATTATGAAGGGAAAACAAAATCCAAACCCACATGGCCCTGTGTGAAAAAGTGCTTGCCCCCTAAACCTAATAATTGGTTGGGCCACCCTTATAGCAGCAACAACTGCAATCAAGCATTTGCGATAACTTGCAATGAGTCTGTTACAGTGCTGTGGAGGAATTTTGGCCCACTCATCTTGGCAGAATTGTTGTAATTCAGCCACATTGGAGGATTTTCGAGCATGAACCGCCTTTTTAAGGTCATGCCACAGCATCTCAATAGAATTCAGGTCAGGGCTTTGACTAGGCCACTCCAAAGTCTTCATTTTGTTTTTCTTCAGCCATTCAGAGGTGGATTTGCTGGTGTGTTTTGGATCATTGTCCTGCTGCAGAACCCAAGTTCGCTTCAGCTTGAGGTCACGAACAGATGGCCGGATATTGTCCTTCAGGATTTTTTGGTAGACAGCAGAATTCATGGTTCCATTTATCACAGCAAGTCTTCCAGGTCCTGAAGCAGCAAAACAGCCCCAGACCATCACACTACCACCACCATATTTTACTGTTGGTATGATGTTCTTTTTCTGAAATGCTGTGTTACTTTTACGCCAGATGTAATGGGACACACACCTTCCAAAAAGTTCAACTTTTGTCTCGTCAGTCCACAGAGTATTTTCCCAAAAGTCTTGGGGATCATCAAGATGTTTTCTGGCAAAACTGAAACAAGCTTTTATGTTCTTTTTGCTCAGCAGCAGTTTTAGTCTTGGAACTTTTTTGCCCAGTCTCTTTCTTATGGTGGAGTCATGAACACTGACCTTAACTGAGGCAAGTGAGGCCTGCAGTTCTATAGATGTTGTTGTGGGGTCTTTTGTGACTTCTTGGATGAGTCGTCGCTGCGCTCTTGGGGTAATTTTGGTCGGCCGGCCACTCCTGGGAAGGTTCACCACTGTTCCATGTTTTCGCCATTTGTGGATAATGGCTCTCACTGTGGTTCGCTGGAGTCCCAAAGCTTTAGAAATGGCTTTATAACCTTTTCCAGACTGATAGAGCTCAATTACTTTCTTTCTCATTTGTTCCTGAATTTCTTTGGATCTCAACATGATGTGTAGCTTTTGAGGATCTTTTGGTCTACTTCACTTTGTCAGGCAGGTCCCATTTAAGTGATTTCTTGATTGCGAACAGGTGTGGCAGTAATCAGGCTTGGATGTGGCTAGAGAAACTGAACTCAGGTGTGATAAACCACAGTTATGTTTTAACAGGGGGTGGGGGGCAAACACTTTTTCACACAGGGCCATGTGGGTTTGGATTTTGTTTTCCCTTCATAAAAAAAAACCTTCATTTAAAAACGGCATGTTGTGTTTAAAATCAATATCACATATTTATTACATACAGCCTAGTTAAGCAACATGACACGACCAAGAGAGGGAAGTTCCCTGAAAACCACGATTGCAAATTTGACATTTTATACAAGAGTTAAAACGAGTAGTTAATATACATTTTAGTTCAATATTTGAATTTTAACTTATTGAAAGGATATATTGTCAACGTTGACTGTTTTTGCTCCATTTGGTTAATGAAAATAGTTCCAAACACAGATCACAGCAGAACAGTCACACATCTCTGAATAACACACAGGGGTGTTTCGTTACTGAATGATTCACATTTGTGAATTTTGAATCATTTGAGTCAATGATTCAGTGGTCCGTTCATAAGGACAGGCACTTGCTTCGTTCTTGAATGAATCAGCTGTCTGGACGAATCGTTTGAAGGCATGCTTCAATGACTCAATAATTAAGATCATTAATTAATTAAGAGTCACTTGCTGCCACCTACTGGCGGTTTACTTTCATAGTAGCCTATCTTTACATTTTTCCCAACATATTTGTATATTAAAAAAACATATATTTTAAAACACCGAGCTCACAACATTTTTTATGCTGTTATAATTTTGCATGCAGTGTAAATGCACTCTTGCTATATTTTAGCTATATTGAACTGTCTGTGTAAATGCATCATGCCACTCCAGTCACTTCTGTTTCTTCTGCAGTGGAAAGATCGATTTTGTAGATACTGATTTCATATGATTGGTAACAGCCCTATATTATCTTATTATATAAGTGAAATTATTAATAAAATGTAAGAATTTGATATGAAAGATGATGCATGCATTTAATACGGTTAGGAAAAAATGCCCTTTAAATAGGTCAAAAATGACCTGGAAATCAATTTATATAAATTTTTGTACGCAGTATTAAGCCATATAAAATGTTTTTTTTTTTTTACGTAAAACATAAGAAAATTGTGGCCAGTGACAATGCTGAGTGGCTAGTAAATTTGCAAAACCACTAGCCACAGTGGCCGGTGAGCAAAAAAGTTAATGTCAAGCCCTATATCTAAATCCAGAGAATCGCTTAAATCATCATCATATCACAATATAAATGAGCAACATCACACTCATAGCCTGTGATGGCCTACCAATATAGGGCAATATTGCACGGCTACAAGTGTGATTTTGTGTTTATACAACAGTTTGACAGCACAAATGTGTAAAGTAAATAAGAAAATACCAGTGTTTAAAAAAAACATTCTGCGTCTAACAAATGAGCCCAACCCTTTGTTACTAATTGGAAAACGCCACTTTAGAACTAGTAATGAAGGAACGCTGAGCTGCTTCATTAAAAGCTTATTGTACTATGCAGAGCAGAGAATTATGAGAGAGATATCGACTGAGCGAGTGTGATCTCATACACCATTCATTTTTCAGCTCAACCTCATATTAGTTTGAATGTCCACTAAGAAAGTCTTTGTCGTAGTATCCTTTCAACTGTTGAGGGGTTTTCTGATGATAACGCTACATTTGTTACATTGTTAATGCATTTGTTGTTTGTGTCTTACAAGGTGTTTTTGAAAGTAAAAATAATGTCCTTGTTTTCAAACTTGTTTCAGTCTCTTTTAATATAAAAGTCTGCTACTGACTCATTAAGATCTCATTAAGTCTCTTGTCACTATCTAATGACGTAACACACAGACCGTTTCTCAATACCAAATAATATTATTAAATACTACAATTATTAATATAACGTATTATTTATTAAACAACAATATTTATTATACTACATGCCGTTAATTGCTCGAATCGCATGGCAAACATACACTATATAGCCAAAAGTATTGGGTCGCCCCCTTCTAATGAACAGGTTTGACTATTTCAGTAATTTCTATGAGTACAAATCTTAATGTTAAGGCATATGATGATATTCTAGGAAATTGTGTGCTTCTAATATTATAGCAACAGTTTGGACAGGACCCTTTTCTATTCTAACATGACAATGCCTCTGTGTATTAGGCAAGGTTCAAAAATAAAAAATATTGATTCAGTCAGTGTGGAAGAACTTGACTGGTCTGCATAATACCAAGTCCTAATCCCAGTTTAACACCTCTGGTGTGACTGTAAATGCAGACCTTGAGCCAAAAACTCATCACCATACACCAATGACTTGTACATACACTATATAGACAAAAGTATTGGGACACCCCCTTCTTTAGAACAGAAAAATGCACTTCCAAATCTGTGGCAACAATGATGGGAACATAATTCATGTATTTAAAAATTGTATTTCCATCTCTGTTGCAACAGTTTTGGAAGTGTCTAAAATGACTGAACCCATATGTACAAGTCATTGGTGTTTGGTGATGAGTTTTTGGCTCAAGGTCTGCATTTACAGTCACACCAGAGGTGTTAAACTGGGATTAGGACTTGGTTTTATGCAGACCAGTCAAGTTCTTCCACACTGACTGAATCAATATTTTTTATTTTTGAACCTTGTCTTATACACAGAGGCATTGCCATGTTAGAATAGAAAAGGGTCCTGTCCAAACTGTTGCTATAATATTAGAAGCACACAATTTCCTAGAATATCATTATATGCTTTAACATTAATTTGCACTCCTAGAAATTACTAAAGTAGTCAAACCTGTTCATTAGAAGGGGGCGAACCAATACTTTTGGCAATATAGTGTAGTTCCAGACAGATCTTGACTGCATTATGTCCATTATGTCCATATCACTTCGCCAAATGATTTCAGTTATTTCAAAGGTCCTTACAGCTTACACCAGCAAAAGAACCAAACCCCACAACGACACTGACCAAGCAAATAAATACAGTAAACAATAGGATAACAAGGACAGATTATTTCCATCTTTTTGCAACAAAATTAAATGTTATTATGTACAGAAAGCACATACTCTATTTCTCCCACTCTCTCTGCCTTACAGATGCACACACATACAGTTTGCACACACGGAAACAATCGCGCTAATGTTGTTAGTGCAACTCTGTCGATTTTTTCAGTAAAATAGATTAGCATTTTAAAAATTGATTTACATTTCTGACATTTCTCACAATCAAGGTAACAACGGTGCTGGTCTCGAAGAAATTAATTTAAAGTTTTACTATTAGCAGAGTTGCTGCTGCCGAACACCGCTGAGAGATGCACAGACTCAGAGAGGTTCACACGCTCAGTCTCCCTCTCTCTCTCTCTCGCTCTCTAATAACTTAGTTATTAACTGCATTAGTCTGCTATCAATGACTCAAGCCTCCATTACTAGGTCTAAAATAATGTTTTGGAATTAGCAACGGCGTTGGATGAAATGTGTAATAAATTATCCTACTCATGATAGCGTTTTAAGTACAAAAACGGGATGAATGCCTTGAAATATATCATCTGATCAATGTTTTGGTGTGTGGTAACCGTAAGGGACAAGCGGAACAATTGACTCCGGGCCGTTTAATTAGAAAAATTTATTTTTCTAATAATTCAACGGGCCTTCATCAGTTATTCCTTACATATAAAACGATTAGTTCCAGTCCTCGGTTCTGACTGGTCAGCAGCTGTTTTATTCACGATAAAGCTATGACCGCTTCACCCAAAGGTTCTGGGTATCACTGCACAACACCCTTAGCAACATAAACAATCAATAATATAGCATCAAAACTGTTCTATGTATTATGTATTTAAACAACATTAACTGTTTGTTATTTATTTAAAGAAGTATGAGTGACCCCTGCTGGCCTTGTGTTGCCTCATTCATCTTTAATTTTGAGACCACACCCTTCCCCCTTTAAAGAAACTCTTATCCTGCAGGAAAAACGTTGATGTGTGAGGAAGCCCACAGTTTCTGAAAATTACTGCATTTATTAATTTTCAGTTTGAGGTATGATTCTGTATGTCCATATGTCCATCGATTTGCACTGTAATGATGCTTACAAACTCTCGCTGTGCTGCGAATCAGTCTGATTTAAACAACGTTTTAAAAGACGGAAAACAGTTTTAACATGCTGAGAGATAAGCAGATATATGCGTGTGAGAAAATATAGATGGTACTAAAAAATAAATGACATCTGTTGTTTAAACTGACTGAACGCAAAAGAACTCAGTTCTACACAGGAGCTTGAATGGATGCTTCTTTTCTTTACTCTGTCTCATGCACGTGCACGCACTTCAAGAACTCTCTGTAACATGCTGAACACAACACTAAGCCCCCCCAGAACCCAGAACCCAGAACTTGATGAACTTAATGAAACAAGTTTCAATGTGGCACTCAAACCATAAGAGAGAAAAACATAACCCCTTTGCATGAAAGTCTGTGACAATCTTCCAGGTAGGCAGGACGAGCCCTTGCCTGAACTGGTCTGCCTCCCAAAGTCACCTGCTGGGGTATTTCCTGGCCATTTTGGGTAACATCAAGCAATGGCTGAGGAGGGTGAGGACCATCTGCTGGCAGGAGTGGTGGCGGGTCAGGTCCTGGCTGTTGTGGGGGCTCCCTGAGCTGGAAACCTTGAGGTGCCTGGTGCGGCCATGGCTGTACTGGTTCTGGTCGTGAGACTGGGGAACTGACTCCTTGTGCTGCTCCTGCGTTGGGCTCTGTTGCCCACTGACCTCTTGTTGGTGTAAGAGGGATGGGCACTTTATGCAATCAACTAGCATGCCAGCGTGAGCCATCACTTAACAGAATTGTGGCGGATCCTAGCTGACGGACCACTTGGTGAGGTTCAGACCAAAACAATGCCATTTTACTGCTACGGTGAGGTCTGCTGACTCGCACCCAGTCCAGCAGGGGCGGACTGGCCATCGGGAGAACCAGGAGAATTCCTGGTGGCCTGGAAGCCAATTTGGCCCGTTGCCCTGCTTTTTTTTTTAATATATAATTTATTATTATTATTTTATATTGTTGTTGATGTTTTTGTTGCCTACCGAATGTTCTAAAGTGATTATTTCCGAATTGGCCATTCAATAATAAAACTCTAATAAATCATACCTTGACTGGCAACGCGATTCGCCTCGCGCGTGTTCCGCGCGTCCACCAAAAGGACGCGAGACTCTAGAATGGAGTGGAAGCGCCCAGGTGGAGCAGAGAGGCAAAACTGTCCTGTTTAAATGACTTCAAGTGCAGGTCAGTTACATCTGTAAATAGACTATTGTAGTTTTATCTTTGTTTACTTAGTTAAACATTAAACTGCTAGCAAATGTTAGCAGTAGCTGTCAATTACTGCAAACTTAACAAAAGGACATAATAACTATTGTAAAGAGAAGGAATTTAGCAGATAAATATTCACATAGTTTTATAACGGGTTTAGGAGGAGTTACGGCAGACAACAACACAACCCTTAGGAAAATTAACCGTGGTTTTACTAAAAATAAAACCAAAAAAACATGGTTACTATAGTTAAACCATGGTAACCACAAATTAATAATGGTTTTGCTACACGATATAGTTTCACCATGGTATTTGTAGTAAAACTCTGGTTATACAAATAGTAATCAATCCACCAAAAACATGGTTACTTTTACCATAGTTAATTTTCCTTAGGACCAAACATGACCCATGATAATGCAAAAACATATTAAATTTTAAGATTTTTCTATAAAGATATATTCAAGATGTAGCTATTATTGTGCTAATGTTGACAAGATAAAACAATAATGTAATACTTATTTTTTTCTAAAATAAATGTATACTATGTGCAAACAAATTACAATGAGGTGGCTGTTTTGCAACAAGGTGCTGGAAAAGTGACAGGTGCAAGAAAATTTGTGAAAAAAGTAAACATACACACGAGAGACAGAGATGTCAGGGAAAATGAAGAGACTAAAAATGAAAATGGAAGTTCAAAAGATAACCTTTAATTATTTTGCATGGCCCCAGCCTAGGAATTTAAACTTTTTTATGCAATGATGATGATGGCCATACAAAAAATATTGTTGTCCGGTTTCAAAATGTGTTGTGGGTGTATGGGATGGCCTGGATGAGAGTGAGATTTCCCGGCCTGAAATTTTGTTCCAGTCCGCCCCTGCAGTCCAGTACCTTGATGTTAGTATGCCTGACCTTGTGTCTCTTATTGAAGTTATCATTCATTCGCCCCTGGCTTGTAGTTATGTCCACTTTGACTGCTGCTTGGGGGCCAGTTACTACTGTTGCCGACAAGCCCTGTGCTCTGAGCTTGTCTAGGGGCAATTCCATCTACCGGCCGAGCATGAGCAGAGCAGGTGAAGCTTGAGTGGTGCTGTGCTGGCTAGCCCTGTAGTGCAACAAGGTTTGATTAAGTGCCATTTGAAATGAGTACCCCTGGACCAGATGTGCCCGAATCCCATTCTTAAGGCTCTGATTAAACCTTTCAACCCCACCGTTTGCCTGGGGATGCTAGAGTGCGGCACAAATAGCAGCCCCTCAATATCCTGTTCTATGCCCGGCCACCAGACCAGGTCCCGGCATCTATAATTAAATTTTACAATGCCCAAATGGCCCTCGTGCGCCATTGATAGGACATGTGCACGCAAGCTGCTTGGCACTACTGTACAGAGACCCCTGGAAACACATACGTCACCCCACCATGACAGTTCATTCCGCACCCTCGCAAATGGCACTAGCTCCTCAGGCACTCGCGCTGGCCACCCTGATGTATGTAGGTGCGGAGTGTTGTTAACATGGAGTCATGCTCAGATTTCTTCTGCAGCTCTTCCAAGGAGACAGCAGATTGTAAAGGTGCATGGAGCATCTGGATGAACTCCGGCTCCATGTCATGGCTGCTTGGTGAGTCTGCTGGTGTGGGTGTGGTAATGGACCGAGATAAGAGATCAGCAACTACATTGTCCCTCCCTGGCATGAATTTCAGCTGGTAATCGTACTGTCTCAGGCGCTCACCCCATCTGTGCAGGCGCAGGGGTTTATGACCTGAGCCAGAAGCTGATAGAAGTGTGGTCAACACCTGATGGTCTGTGCGGAGGGTGAAATGCTGCCCGTAAAGATAGAGGTGCCATCTCTCAGTGGCCCAGACACAGGCCCAGAGCTTCGCGTTCACCGACAGAGTAGCGCTGTTCAGGGGGTCAGGGCCCTGGAAGCAAATGCTACAGGCCTTTCAACACCGTCCTGCTCCTGTGAGAGAACCGCACCCAGTGCTTGTGTGGGGCATCACAGGTGGCAATAGTCAGACTGTCCGGGTCAAAGTGAGCTAGAATGGGTGGTGTGGTAAGCTGGAATTTTAGCATTTGGACAGCCTTGGAGCATTCTGCAGTCCAGTTCCATGGCTCATCTTTCTTTAGTAATTGATGGAGGGGTGCTGTGGTTCGGGAGTACTGAGGCAGAAAACGAAGGTAGTAGACTGTCATGCCCAAAAATGAGGCTACCTGGGAAGTGGAGGAGGGTTCTGGGATTCGGTGAATAGCCTCGATATTTGACTGGAGAGCGGCGATGCCTTTGGGCGTGAGACGAAACCCCACAAAATCAAAGGCTGAGGTGGCGAACATGCATTTCTCTGCATTCAGTGTAAGATGATGCTCAATGAGAGCACTAGGGGGCAGCATTGACTGGTTCGATCACTCCCATAACCAGCATCATTTGGAGCTCCGCCGTCACTTCATCCCACAAGGTGAGAGGAATCCTGTGCAGGGATTGAATGACCGGCGACACCTCTGGATCCACCAGAGGCCTGTGGGTGAAAGCTGTGAGGCAGCAGAGTCCGTCAAACAGCGCCGGCCATCTCTGTGGCCAGGTAGTGGTGACGTGGTGGATGTCTGAGCCTTTGTCATCTCGCAGTGTGAATACTAAGCATGTGAAAAGATCCAGTCCCAAGAGGTTGGCACCCCGCTCAGTAATATAGAAGGGAAATGATGGCAGGTGTTTGGAGCCATAGTGGACTGGAACATGAAGAATACCCAGCATAGTGATTTTAGAGCTGTCGTAACCACAGAGGGATGTGCAGGGCTGTTGAAGTGGCAGATGGGAAAATAACTTGTGGTATGTACTGGCACTGAGCAGAGATGCAGCTGCACCCGTATCCATTAACAGCGGAAGGCTCACCTTGCCGAGAAGCACAGTACATGTCCTAAAATCTGTTTGGCCCGCTGATCCATGTCTGATTTCAGTGCAGTCATTAGAGGCAGACAATTGTCGCTTCTGTGATGCTTGCGTAGCAGGTGCTGATCGGCATACTTTAGCAAAGTGATTTTTTTTAAGGCAGTTCCTGCATGTCTGTCCCCGTGCAGGACAATTTTGGGCTCTGGAGTTGTGTGAGCTAGAGCCACAGTACTACTACAACTTCCTTGCAGCTGTGTAAGCTGCACTGGAAAACATGCTTCTTCAGTGTCTATTTTATCTGAAGGAAATGGACCATGGTGTGTGAGACAGACAGATCGCATTTGTTGCGTGGGTGCATCCACCAGGGGGCGCGCATCAGCGAGAAGCGTGGAGCATTCAGTGGCTGCCTCCACTTGCAGTGCAATTGCCATGGCTTTATCTAGTGTTAATTTGTCTGGTTTCAGCAACAGTTTCTCCCGAGTCTTGTCCCACAATATCCCTTCAATAAACTGAACACGAATGATCTGCTCTTGAAGAGTCCCATAATTGCATGAGCATGCCATGTCTCGCAGATTAGTTACATAGTTTTGCACAGACTCACCCGGACGCTGCAGCCGTTTGCATAACTTGTATCGGCGGAGCAGTACTCGTTGCTGGCCTGTGAAGTGGTTAGCGATAAGAGCGACCGCTTCCTCTTAAGTTTCTACGTGTCCAAGGGCACAATATATTATTTGTCCCTCCACCCCGAGACAGTGACGAAGCAGGGCGATCTTTCTCCGGTCGGAAATATCAGTGTAATCCATGGCCTCGAGATATACTGTGAAACCATCGAACCAACTCGCCCTTGGAATAGGCGGTTCACCAGGCACGGGAAGAAAAGGTGATGGAGGCGGTAAGCTAAACCAAAGACTATAGAATACCCAAGACATGTCACTCGTATAGTTTTGAATGGGGAAAATGCAACGCTTAATATGGCCGCTCAATCGCAGGAAGCCCCGCCTTCTGAATGAAAGAGCCAATCGCTAAAGTCAGTGCATCACTGCAGCTGCCGTTAGAAGTCCCAGTTGCTATAGAAACAGTCAGCGCTCTGAGACGTGCGCTCAGGACTGCGCATGCACACTGGCTGAGTGGCATGTTCTAGCCTGAGAAATAAGCTTTTTATAATGCTATTTGGGCAAACGAAACAACATTTATGACACAGTTGTTGTCCGATTTCATTGGTGATTTCAAATATGAAATTTAATCGTAAGCTTAGTGAACAGTTTTGGAGAATTTGATGTTTCCCCATACAAAGTGATAGGAGCTGCACTTGGATGCCCGAGAGGTGTTTCAAAGATGGCCGCCGAGTGACATGACTTGTCTTAAAGAGACTTTGGCTAAACTCAGCCATCCTCTACACAATGTTGTGTTTAAACTGACTGAACGCAAAAGAACTCAGTTCTACACGGGAGTTTGAACGGATGCTTCTTTAAGCTTTCTCATTTAGAAGGCTGCTTCCTCCGGAGGTCGAATCCTCTGGAGGTTGCATCCTCTGTAGGATGCATAACGTATACAAAGTGTCCTCAACCTAGAATTAAACGAGATGACCTTCGTAGGACGGGCGGAAAAGGAAACAGGAAGTATCACGTTGATTTGCCAACACATTTAGAGCATCGTTGCGCTCTCACACTACTTAAATGAAGGAAAACTATTTCTAAATTTGGAAAGTAATTAAAAAAAAAAAAATGCTTTTACTTGTTTTATTTTGCTCAATGTTTGAGGAGCTGCAGCGTACGTACAACAGACATCTGTTAGAGAAAAAAAGGAGGAGGATATTAAGAACAAAGTTTATCCGTTTTTACTGGAGGCAATTTAAGTTAAGTCGAAAACACCACATCTGCGCTTGTGTGTACATCTGCCGGCGCCAGCATTTTTCAAATTAACGACGGTTGTATATGGTGACGCAAAGAATTGTGGGTTATCTGTAGCAGCGAAGGATACACCTGATCTGCATTCGCGAATGCATCTCCGAATTCCTGTGAAAGAAGGTCGCATTCGAAGGTCGAATTCGGAGTGTCCTACTTGCTTTTCTGAAATGAGACAGCCTCGATGACGTATGCACCCTTCGAATGAGACCTCCGGAGGACGCAGCCTTCTAAATGAGAGACAGCTTCCGTCTCACGCATGCAACTCATGCACGTGCACACACTTCAAGAACTCTCTGTAACATGCTGAACACAACAACAGCGGATGAGAAGAGTATCTATTCTCTGTTTTTATTTGAGCTCCATAATGAGTCATGTTACATCATAACATTTTTTTTGCCGTTTACTGTTGCTGTCAGGTATTATTTTTTTAGGACAGCATTTAACAAACTTTCAAAAAAGTAACGAATCAATACATACATTTTTGGTTTTAATAATTTTTATTTTGTGGTAACCGTTTCAAACAAGCAATAAGGTACTCGAGGCATGCTGTATTGTGAATAAATCACAGCCTGAAGGGGTTGCAGGCACTCCGCTTTGCATTGTGCCTAACAACGCCTTATTCACAATACATCATGGCCTCTCGTACCTTATTGCTTACATAAACAACAACAGACATTATAAAAGTGACTACTGATTACCATTATTGCGACTTTCTGGCGCTGCACGGTTTTGTGCAGTGGTTTTGTAGTCGTTTAGCATCCATTTTCTCAGCGTTGTAATTTGATTTATAAAATGAGACAAACCGCAGATCCAGATCTCTCCACAAATAAGCTCGTTGGTCCCATGTACTTTTCAACCGATTTATGAATAAGAACGGAAAATGACTGCTCCACTTCACATAATTGTCCAATGAAATGTGCCAGATCATGATTGGTTGGTGTATTACATGACAAACGGCATTGATGAATTATGTAATATTCTAAAATATATAATATATGGATTTTTTTATTAAATCGACACACTAACTTTGATTATTGCTGAAAAAAGTTTAAAATATTGTTTGGTTTATTTATTTTTTCCTTCCGTCGATCTATTCACTGAAATAACTATATATGGCTCGAGAGCCTATTTCTGAACAGACTGTGGAAAATCAGTCAGTCGAGCAAAACGCACGCAACCCATAGTAATGCCTCAGATTGACAGATATGTAAAAATAAACAGGAATTTCCGACTTTTGAGCAATTAGTTACCGTTTTGAGCACATTGTCATGTTAATTATAATTCAGATGCATTTTGTTTTATTGACTACAATATCATTGCTAGCCTATTTGTCTGAGAGGGGCACTTTTGGATAATTTTGAAAAAGGGCAGGGGCTTAAACCCCCAAAGCCCCCCCTTCTGCACGTGCCTGTTGCGCAGGAATTGATGACGAATACAATTATCCCTCGCATCAGGTTTAGCAATTTACAAAAGCGTGTTCTCATGAACTGGTTTATTGTTAACTCTCTACAAATATATTCATCCAGTAGGTAAGATGAATAGTTTGGCTGCACCAGTTCTCTCTGTCACAAGTGCATGATCGTGCACGTCACAAACACAACGCCTCCAGGCATGTTTTGGTTTGTTTGTTTTTACTTTTTTAAGGATAATATGATATACATGGTTGCACAAAATATAACAAAACATGCGTTACTCCATATAATAAATTATAGAATGAATGAATGAAGGAATGAATAAATGAATGCAGGTGTGGGCTGGCCAGAATGTTTGCAACCTTTGGAATATGGTATAGGAAGAACTGAGGTCTAGCGTGAATTAAATTACATGAAATATTAAATGTGTATGAGTACATTAACTGTCAGGCCAATTTATGGTAACAGGATGCCTGTAATTATGGGATGAGTTTGCTTGTTTGTTTGCTCATGTTCCACACACACATGTATGAACATAAATATCATCACAAGAATATCTGACAAGAGCTCTTTTTAGTCCACTGTGTTCTTTTCCTCCAAATATTTTTTTTTTTCAAT
Organism: Schizothorax lantsangensis; assembly: GCA_027422415.1. Classification (NCBI taxonomy): domain Eukaryota; kingdom Metazoa; phylum Chordata; class Actinopteri; order Cypriniformes; family Cyprinidae; genus Schizothorax; species Schizothorax lantsangensis. The sequence continues at coordinate 8,068,394 of CM049849.1, forward strand.
TTTTAACTCTGAAAAATACATCAGACACACTGCACTTGTGTGGTCTGTTCTCCTAATTTAATAAACAATATCCCAGTTTTTCCATCTAGTTGGCATGAAATGAAAATTTACCCTATTTATTTTCTGCATATGATTATTCTGCATCTTATTAAGAAGAATTCAACTGTACATGATTAATTTGTATTTAATTGATTGATTGACCTCTTAATGTTCAAACTGGAAACAACAGACTTTGGTGACGTATGCAGGACTTCAAGCCTAATTTGCCTCCACTTTGTAGTAAAATTCCTATACATCTCAAAATCCAATCAACAACTGAAGCATAGAACCAAGTCCACGTCCTTTTTTTTTTTGACAATCTATTACACTCGAATGTACATCAAAATACATAAAAGATCTACACTACTTTTGTTTCATTGTGACTTTAAACAATTTTATTAGCAGTTGCTGATTATCACAGTTTAACGGAAGGTACTCTCATAATTTATGCCATAAAAATGACATGGTGTGTAGGAAAACTTAAGTTGTCAAAGAAACAGCTTTGTCACATATTTGTGGTTTTGACTCTCTTTCAGCTACTCCCATTAGAGGTCGCTACAGCAGAATTATCCACACAGCCTTTACGCAGATGCCCTTCCTGGTGCAACCCAGCACTGAGAGTGCACTAATTTGCTTATTGTATATTAATACAATAAATATTAACTTAGTTAGTCATGCTTAATAATAAATACACTGAAAATTGTACATCAATTGCACATTGTATGTATTTATCTTTAGCATCTTGTTTTGTACTTGGATAATGTGACAAAGATGCATAGTACCCTTAGACAACTGTTATGATTAGATAAATGTTACCTGCAGGTGATTGAATATTTTTCCATAATCCACCAAAGTTTCATTTCTTCTATGTGAATAATAAGGAAGACTCAGTAAATTAATGAAGAAAAATGACAATTTTCATACAATTTTAACTTTAAAATAAATCTATAAAATATTGTATATAAAATATCAAGGTATGCTGGTAATAGTAACGACCCTGACTCACAATACAGTGGGACACTGATGAACTCTTGCAGAGTTCTGTAGGATTATTGGGAGTATAAATATAAAGTAGGCCGTAGTTTTGGGTAGTGGGCCAAACATTTATGAATTAAGAATGTCATTTTGTCCAGTGGTACCTTAAGTGGTAACCCACCTTGGAAAACCACAGATCCAGTGGTTGACATGAGCTTAAAAAAAATAAAAAAATAAAAAAAAAGGATTATGAAAGAGGTATGTAGTTGAAATAGTGATACATTTTTGTTGGGTACTTGCACATGTTGGGGTGTTAGGGAATGAGGTGGATGACAGCCAAAAAATAACTTGATAAATGAGAAGCAAATGTTAATTGCCAATAGGGAAAATGAAGTAAAAGCTATAATTCCAAATTAATTAAATAATGAACGGTGGAAAAGATGGTACAGTGGTGAAATAGGCAGGGTTTATAAAATGTCTCAAAAGTACTTACTTATAAAGAATGCTAGATGGATGTGGTGGTAAAACCCAATTTAAAAAAAAGAAACAAAATTGATAATTTTTTCAATTTTGATTTTATTTCACTTTCAAGACAAACAAACAAAAATGGTGGGGGATGGGGGGGGCATATAAGTAAAAAAAAAAAAAAAAAAAAGGGTTGTGAATGTATCTTAAGTATATTTTTGTTCACTGAGAAAGTGGTGCTGACCGTGTCTACTGCAAAAACATGTTCCACAAATTAAAAAGTGCTGTTTCTCAAGTATTTACTGTAAGTGCCCTTCACTCTTGATTATTCCAGACGAAGAACAAACAATATTTAGACACTGCAGACACTAGTGGTCCCTAGGCTAATATTGTGTCCTGGAGGCTGTTTTCTGCATTCAAGCCATATATCTTCAGAGGTCCTCATGTTTTTCGGGGGAGTCACCAGTTTGGGAACCTTCAGAATCAAAGGCAGGCACTTCCTTATTCTCTTCTGATGACACACACACAAAAAGACAAAAGTATGAATTTCTGTGTAAAACAATGGGGAGTTAAGAAATTATTTATAGGGTGGAAATCTGTTCTCTTACTATAACTTGTATAATTTGTTGATATAACTAGTATAAATGTTGATTGTCCTCTGAAAACCTCAATGGTGGTACAACCCAATGTTCAAGGAATAGTTATCCAAAATTAAACTTCTGGTTGAATTCAGAACAGCATACTACTGATATTATTTCTGCCATATTTTCATCTTCTAAATTATGTTTTTTTTTGCATTACACAGAAGTAGTGCGAGTAGAAATTGCTTCCCCTTATAACATACACTGTAGCATCAGCATACAGCTAGTATATCAACAATTAAACATCAATCAAATTCAGCTGAGTTAGCGACATACAAAGAACGGACCCCAGGGGCCTCATTTATAAAATGTTGCGCAGAAACCATCCTAAATTTGTTCTAAGATCATTTGGCAAAAGTGCGTAAGTGCGATTCAGAGAAAACGAACGTGCGCACAAAAACACGTGCGTACGCCTCTCTTTCAGATGTAACGTTTATAAATCGCAAATGATCTTGAAATTGTGCGCAGCTGACTGGTGTCAGATCTCCGCCTTGTAAACGCCCCCTAATTAATATCATTATCATATAAAAGAGCACACGCCAATATCCAAATTTCTATGCTTGAGAATGACGAGCACAAAGAAAAAATAAACTTTACTGAGTCTGAAATTGAGGTCCTGCTGGCGGAGATAGAGGTTTGTGCGGGGACGCTTTTTGAGAATCTCTTCAGTGGGCTTTCACACAAAACAATATTTGTGGCATGGCAGGGTATAGCGCAGGCTGTGAACGAGGTAGGGGGGGCAGCAAAGGTCCCTAAAAGATGTTAAAAAAATGGTCTGACTTGAAATTACAGTCCAAAAAACGCGTTGTCTTCTCATTGCACGGTTTGCAATATCTTCAAGAAGCGTTAATGCTGCCATTCTGCTTCTTGCAAACTACTACTTCATAGGCCATTTTATAGGCCATAGATGCATAGGAATTATTAACATGCATGGATCCAAATTATTTCATAATGTGTAATTATTCTTTGGACAAACAATGTGTGTGTGGTTATATTTTTTCTATTGACTATCAAAATTACTACTAGAAACAACAGAAATAATAATAATAGTAGTAGTAATTATTAAACAATAAGGTTTCCAAAAGTATGAATAAACTACGAATTCAAGTAAAATTCAGTCATCTTATAAAAAGTGAGCCATCCTACTTTTAAAATCACTGGCTATGACAACTAATAAAAAGTGTAGTATCACAAAATTCTAGCAAAACTTTAAAAAAAAATATAGAAAGAAAAATTAGACGTTTCATATCATAAAATAAATTATTACACGATTATGGTCTCAGATCTGAAAAAAACATGCATGGGATTTGGAATTTCTTTATATTTACAGTTTACTAATGCTGCTCAAATGTGCCAATGTACTGACACAAAAAATATCTAGTGTATTTTATACAAATATAACTGATGTAAATGACAAAAACAAAGTTTAAGGCTGATGTCTCTATTCATTTTCACAGAAGCAAAGCAGCAGATGTTATAAATAAAAACAGTTAAAAATGTTATTGAATAGAATATATTAAAACCGTTATTGAAGGATGGATTCTTATAGGCTACACAGACAAAACAGTCGGAGATGTTTATACTTTTTTTTTTTTTTTACGCAATAGTAGTAGCTAAAACAAGATGTCGAGAAGTTCTCTTGTAAAGTAAAATAAAATAAAAAACAACAAGGAATAAACTGTAGTCTAGAATGCGAGTAAAGAACTCTCAACATTAGGCTACTAAAAAGGTCAGTTTAATCTCGCAAAAACTCCCGTTAATAAAAAATCTGACTACACTGCACAATTAATCTCTCACACTGCATCTTTGTTGTTTGATGAATTTGGTGCTTGCAGGTACACCGCTTTTATTAGATATTCAAATAGCTGCAGTACTGACTTTGCCACAAGGAAAAGTGCGTACGTCTGCTCAGACCTTGACGTGGCGGTAAGCACTTTTCCACGTCAAAGACCGTCTTTATAAATATGAGCTTTGGCGTGGATTTAAGCGTACGCACACTCCAAGATCAAATCTGAGCGTACGCACGCTTTATAAATGAGGCCCCTGGTCTCATTCTGCATGTGCTAAAACAGCGTGGTTTCATAGACACAGAGAGAATGTGATGGATTGGCCTGCCTGCAGTCCAGATCGGTCTCCTATTGAAAACATCCTCAATCCCCAAACAATTAAACATAATAATTAAAAGGAAAGCTGTTGTGACGCAGTGTTAAACATGCCTCTGTCCCAACTTTTTTGGAGTGTGTAGCAGCCATCAAAATCAAAATTTGTTTATTTACAATTTTTTTTTTCTTTGCACTTTAGTCAATTAAATGAAGATTAAAGAGAATGAGCAACTAACATTTTGTTGATTTTATGGCATGTCACAAAACGTCTCAACATTTCTGGAATTGGGGTTGTATTAAGATTTTGTCCTGACCACACCAACTGGGGGGGGGGGGGGACAACATCCTATATGTCATCCACCATTTTCCCATTGTTGGAAGTGTGTGAATTTGAGGAGCTGAGAAATTGGAAAGTTTGTTTTGACTAGTTCGACAGACTTTTTATTTTTTTATTTTATTGCATTTTAATTTTCTTTTTTCCCTACAAGGGGCTGTTTGTGAGCAGTGAAAGACCTCTACAGCCCTGAAGGTCAGTGGAGAGCATGCCAACTAGATGAGCCCCAGAGACAGATCCCCTGCGAAGACCGCATTGGGCACCAGACCTTTGCACAATCTGACCTGTGTTGCAGCCTGGAATTAAACCATGCCATGCTGGTTTCATCTGGCCAAAGGAGAACTGGTCCCCTGACTGAGCCTAGTTTCTCCCAAGGTTTTTTTCTTCATTTCTGTCACTGCATGGAGTTTTGGTTCCTTGCCACTTTCGCCTTTGGCTTGCTTAGTTGGGAACACATGACTGATTGCACAGACACTATTGGAAGAGAGCTGAACTGGAAGATGACATCACTGAATCATCAATGAATTGACTTCAACTGAAAAATTGTCCTCTTGCATTATTGACAATCTATTTTCCTGTTTGACATTGTAAAGCTGCTTTGACAATATGTATTGTACAAAGTGCCATATAAATAAAGGTGACTTGACTTCTTGTATAATACACTGCCTGATGCACACAAATATTTCATTAGACTAGCTTTAGCTTTGATCACAGTGTGAATTTTGTCATGGCATTGTACCAGCAACCTTATGCAACATCATTTATTTCCATTAAGAGTTGCATACATTTTTGGCCAAGATTTATTGTATGTATTGTACTCTTCATATGTAAAAATGATTTCTCACGCTCTCTGGATCACTTGTTCACAATTAGACCCCAATGAATCTTGTCATTGTCATCTCTGAATATGAACATGAGCACATCTTCCAAAATGGTTGTTTAAGAAATGAAAGCTAGACAATGCATTTAGGGTTCAAAGAATTGTTGCCAACATATAGCATGCCAGTAACTTTAATCACTGCAATAATGAAATTGCTTCCCCTTATAACATACACTGTAGCATCAGTTCTTTTCTCACAGTGTCTAAAAACGATTCGTTTAAAGATACAATCTCTTTTCCGAGTGCCTTCTCTGCTCTGATTGGTCAGATGGCTGGGTCTGTTGTGATTGGTCTACCACTGGAAAACAAAACTATACTATATCTGAATTTCAGCTCCTGAACCTTCCTAAGCAGCTTCATATGAACAGTAATAACAGCTGAATAGCAAATTCTTACCAAAATAATAACACTACATATGTTAACCAAGCACCATCATGAATTACTTGCATTAAAGTTTGCAAAACAAATCTAGCTCCACACAGAGGGCTACAGCTGTGCACTGGGTGTTACCGTATATAACAAAACTACGCATTTTGAACATTCTCGAGTATATATATATATATATATATATATATATATATATATATATATATATATATATATATATATATATATATTGCATACATAATTAATCATACTTAGAAGTTGTGAAGCATAAGACCAAGATGGTCCAAATAAAGTGGGTACTGCCCCATCTTTAATAAATAATCATTGATCTTTGAAACTTTACAGACCTTTTACATTCACAAACAGATCACACACTACATGAAAGGTAATAATGGGGTACTTTAAATTATCACAATTTGTGTTCTGCAGAACAAAACTAGATGGGTTTGGAACAACATAAGGCCAAGTAAATGATTACAGAATTTTCTGTAACAATTCAGATTATGGAACACATATTCACTATTAGATTTGATTAAAAAGAACAGTGAGACCCTGCCCAGGCTCGGACCCATGTGGCCCAGTTAGGAAAAATAACATGGGTCCATCTCATTGGTTAGATTGGTGTGGGCAAGAAGGACTAGCTTTTGGCTGCAGAAACTAGCTTTTCGTACGTGGAATGTGACCTGGGAAAGGAGCTGATGTTAGTGTGGGAGGTTGGGCATTACCAGCTAGATATAATTGGCCTCACTTCTATGCACAGCTCTGGAACCAAACTCCTGGATAGGGGTTGGACTCTCTCCTTCTCTGGTGTTGCTCAGGGTGAGCAAGCGGGGGTGGGAATATTGACCAATCCCCGACTGGATGCCACTGTCTTGGAAATTAATTATCAGTTGATTAATCAGTTATACGTATTGGTAAAAATCCACTATCGGCCAACCTCTAGCCCCAATTACAGTATAGAGGGATCCCACTTCTCAGTCTGCCAGGGAAAGCCTATGTCAGAGTGCTGAAAAAAGAGATTCTGGCTAATTGTTAAACCTCAGCTGGCTTCATTTTGCTGTGACCTTCAGCATTTACTTGGGCAGTTTGCTGTTGAGTGTGAACTAGTGGAAATGAGCACCTCTAAATCTGAGGCCATGGTTCTGCGCAGGAAAAGGGTGTATTGTACACTTTGGATAGGGAGTGAGTTGCTTCCCCAAGTAAAGGAGTTGAAGTATACTGGGGTCTTGTTCACGAGTGAAGGTAGGTTGGAGCATGACATTGACAGGAGGATTGATGCAGTGGCAGCAGTAATGCGGCCGCTGTACTGGGCTGTTATGGTGACGAGAGAGCTAAGCCTGAAGGTGAAGCTCTCAATTTACCAGTCGATCAATGTTCCAAACCTCACCTATGATCATGAGCTCTGGGTAATGACAGAAAGAACAAGATTTTGGGTACCAGCAGCTGAAATGAGTTTTCTCCATAGGGTGTCTAGGATGCCCCCGAGAGAAAGGGTGTAAAGCTTGGACATCCGGGAGAGACTCGGAGTAGAGCTGCTGCTTCTCCGAGTTGAAAGGAGCTAGTCGAGATGGTTCAGGCATCAGGTCAGGATGCCTCCTGGATGCTTTCCAGTAGAGATGTTCTGGGCATGTTCAACTGGGAAGAGACCCAGGAAAACCCACGACATGGAGGGATTATAATGCCTTGGGATCAACCAGGATGAGCTGGAGAAAGTGCCAATGGAAAATGCATCCTTACTCAGCCTGCTGCCACAGCGACCCGGTTCCGGATAAGCGGCACGGATGGATGGATATTTACTAGTTTCCCCTCAATAAACTCCTAATTTGCTGCTTATTGATAGTAAACAGAGGTGGACAGTAGAGAAGTATTTTTACTTCACTCAAGTAAATTTAAAAAGTATCTGTACTTTATCAGAGTGTTTTTTTTTGGAAAACTTTTACTTCACTACATTCCAAAACATAATATCGTACTTTTTACTGCACTGCATTTCATAAATAAAAGTTTTTTTTTTTTTTACCTTTAATACTTAAGAACATTAAAAATGTAGTACTTTCTTGTACTCAAGTAAAACTTTGAGTTACTTTTAATATGAAACAGTGCAGTAGAAAGTACAATATTATGTTTTGGAATGTTGGGAAGTAAAAGTTTTCTAAAGAAAAATATTTATAACTTACAGACACTTGAAAAGTACTTTTACAGCAGAGTAAAAAAATACTTCACTACTGTCCGCCTCTGATAGTAAATAAGGTATTAGTTTGGGGTAGTTATGTTAAGGTAGGTAGTGTTAAGGGATCTAGAATATTGACATGCAGAATAATATGTGCTTTATAAGCAGGGGAGCTCCCCTGTTTATAAGTTCTAATAAACAGCTAGTATGCTAGTAACTAGTTGCTAGTGAATAGTGTTCCATATTCTAAAGCAGGGGTTTTCAACCTTTTAGGACATGTGCCCCCCCAAGTTTGTCTAATTTCACTCGCCCCCCCCCCCTTCTTAAGAAAAATTGTTTTTCTTTTGCTCTTTTTGATTAACATTATTTACATGAGAAATGCACGGATCCGTTATACAGATGTACATTTGATATTTACTTTACCGTTTACGTTCACTTGAAACAACCGACTGTGCTTACGAGGATATTCCTCAAGACAGCTACTGGTATTCACCTGCTGTCTCAGAAGGCTATCTGTTTGTGCGCACAGGCATGCAGAAATGCTCTATCACAGCGCGTGAGTACTGCGTTGAGATGTCTTGGGCTTAAATGGCTTGAAATTACTTTGTTTAAATTTACAAGACTTAAAACACTTTTAAAACTTAAAACTTTCCTGAGGAAGCAGCACTGGCCTGATCGTTAAGATAGTTTTGGGGGGCTGAAACCCACCTAAAAAGGGTTTAGAACCACCCCTGCCTGGTATAGCGTGCGTAATTATACTGAAACATAAATATATAACCAGTTTACCTGATTCAATGTGATGGCTGAGCCTGTTTCTGAGATAACAACATGTCAATCCGTGGTTGGATTTCCGACACGACTAACCGTAAATCATTTTACACCATTCTCACTGTCGCCTAACAGCGGGAGTCAGATTGCCCCCTAGCGGATGGCTTAAGATTTGAAAGCTCGTATTCATAAATCTTCAAGGCAATGTCTCTGAATTAATTGATGCTCGTGCCCCCCTTGACAGGTGCTGGCGCCCCCCTGCTGGCGCGCCCCACAGGTTGAAAACCCCTGTTCTAAAGTGTTACTGAATTTTAATTTCTGGATGAGTTGTGTAAACACAGTGTATTTTAATTTACTATGAATGTGCTCTAAAACCAGTAGTACACCATCACATAAAAATTCCTTCAGTCTTAACACACTCTTGGTGTTCCTGGTGTATACACTGCCTCCAGTTGCTCACATATCCACAAGCACACGAAAGACCAAAAACTCCAGTCATTGCCATTCAAGCTATTCCCTGATGAAAATTGATACCTGTGCAGGTGCCTTCTTCATCCTTATAGCCATCAGCACAGGTGAGGCAGTTATTGGCACCAGATCCTTTGCAACCAGAGCATCTGGTATCGCATTCTGGAATATAAAATAAGGGTAACATTTTATTTTACAGTGTCCTTGTTTGACATGTAATTATGCATCATTTACAGTTACTAACCCTAAACCTACACTAAGCACATGTTTTAAATTAACATTACTCATTACTTATTTGTGTAATTACACTGTTACAACGACACCTTACATAAAGGGTTACCAAAATAAACAAATCTTTGTGTTAACACTGTATTTAAACAAACCTTTACAGGAGAAAGAACCATCTGTATTTAGGCAGTATTGGTTATCTTTGCACAGAGCTGGATCTTCGGTGCATTCATTGATGTCTGTAATAGAAAAACACAGGACCAATATAGGTAAAGACAAATGTATGGGCCTTAGAAATGCATATCAAAATAGCCAAAATGTATGAAGTTACTAAGTTAATGCATAAAGTACTTGAATTGTCACTTGAGGTCACAATCCAAAAATCTCACACACACACAAGCACGCACACAGAATTTTAATTTCTGGATGAGCTGTGTAAACAGTGTATTTTAATTTACTATGAATGTGCTCTAAAACCAGTAGTATACCATCACATAAGGCTTCCTTCATCCACACACTTCCAGTGTTCCTGGTATATACACTGCCTCAGTTGCTCACATATCTACAAGCACATGAAGGAGCAAAAACTCTAGTCATTGCCATTCAAGCTCTTCCCTAAAGAAAAAGTGATACCTGTGCAGGTGCTTTCTTCATCCTTATAGCCATCAACACAGGTGAGGCAGTTACTTGCACCAGGTCCTTTGCAACCAGAGCATCTGATATCACATTCTGGGATATAAAAAAGTAACATTATATTTATGCATAATTGACAGTTACTAACCCTAACCCAGTGGTTCTCAAAGTGTGGCGCGCGCCCGCCAGGGGGGGCGCACGAGTATTGCAGGGGGGGTGTGGGCCACCAGCAGAAAAAGAAAATAAATAAAACAGTAAACAGCCAAAGGGCGTAACTTAGAATGGGAGATGGATCGGTTTGTGAAAGGGAAGAGAAAAGCCATAGACGAAGTCTCACAGACCCAGGCAGGTGCTGTTCATTCAAAAGCTAAATGCAGAAAATATGACGGGGCATATGCATTCTTGCTCTCGGCTTCACTCACCGGACGCTCGTCGCACGGCTCGCACCGCAATAGCTCTACACTGGACGCGACAAAGCGACCGTTGTAAATCATTTTAACTTTGTGTCAGTACGTCATAACTAAACCGAGGCATCAGTTTAATGTCGGGGATTGTCACGCCGCGCCACATCCAGTGTGTAGACAGCATCACTTATTATAATGGGCTCTACTGTAACTTATTTTGCCGCTCGTGTCCGGTGTAGACAAGGTGTTAATTATAAAAAAAATAATTTCGTTGGTGAGGAGGAAAGGCCTCTGTGTGTCCTATGCCTTTAGCAGACAGCCAGATTTTTTTATAGGTTTAAAGGGGGGCGTGACCAAAAAAGTCTGAGAACCACTGCCCTAACCCTAACCCTAAACCTACAGTAAGCAAATGTTGGAAATTAAAGGGGTGGTTGACTGTTTTTTTTCTAGGCTTGATTGTGTTTAGGGGTGCAGTCTAGCATGTGTTCATGCTTGGTTTTTTTAAAAACGCATTATTTTTCACATAATTTACCTTTATTCCACACCTCTCTGTCCCTTCTCTGACAAACGCCTCGATTTATTTCCTGGTTTTATGAAGCTCCTCCTTCAGAAATACACGATGGGCTGAGATTGGTTAGCTGGCTCAGTGTGTTGTGACTCGCTAAACCGCCCCTACTGCACGTCTGAATGGGACCGCCCCTCACCTCAGTGGCATGTGCTCCGGTTGAATTGTAAACAGTGGCATTGTCTATAATGCTTATCAATTTGAGCCCGATTGAGACCCAGAGGATAGTAGTTATATCCAATACTTTGTGTCACTTTGATGATTTATGACCTGATTTATGACCCCCTGTCAGCGTTGATCGACAGGTCGTCATATGTCAAATGTGTCCATGGGTAGATTTATGACGTGATTTATGGCTCTGTGACCCCCTCTGTCACCCTGACTGTCACGTCACAGGGTCCTGTCACCCCTGACTGACATGACAGTAGGGTGTGTAAATCAAAAGATCAAAACAGATGTTAGATTTGACTTTTGATGGATTTATGATGTTTTTATCTCTTACCTTTGCCATGGGGGTTTTTATGGTGTTCCTTCCTGAGCTTCCAGTCTGGAGGTGTTGGGTTCTTCTTGATTGTGGAATAATGGCTGAGCAAAGGATGCGTATTGACACCTTAACAGGATCAATGTTTGTTTGATCTATAGGCTAAATGTTAATGCCTACTCACCATTTTGTTCCTACCGGCCCGTCTACATCCACCTCCGAATAAGATGCTATGTCCGGGCATGTTTTTTCTTCATCATCTCTATGCGTGTATGCTAACACCTCTATAGGATCAGAACAACCTAATCTGTAGGTTGAATAGATAAACTTATAAGGAGGAGTCTTAAGTTCAAAATTATTCAAACCACCAACTATCCACCAGTCCACCTCACCTATCCATTTACTTCTGACAGTGAAGGTGATTGTGGGGTCTAACTGACAGTGGACGACAGTATCCTCTTTGTGCTTGTGTTAATGGCTTTACAGCATCCACCTCAAATAGATGCGCACAGAATCATGCTTTAGTTCAGTTCAGTTCATTTTATTTATAAAGCACAACAACAATGGTTGACCATTGTGCTAAACAATATCGTTTAAAAGAAATCATAGTACATAACATGATATGACAAGACAAACAAATAAACATTTTAAATAAGCTCTGCTTTAGACAATGAACACACACACACGTTGAAACATTCCATGGGCGTAATGGTTTTTATACTGTACAAACTGTATTTTCCATCACCCCACACCAACCTTACACATAAACGTACCCCTTACAGAAAACTTTGTGCATTTTAAGATTTTCAAAAAACTTCATTCTGTATGATTTATAAGCTTGTTTCCTCAGTGGGACAAAAAAAAAAAAAGTCCCCACAAGGACAAGGATTTTGAATATTGCCATCTCTGTCCCCCCATAACGTAACCTGAGTCACACACACACACAAACGCACACACACACGATCTGATTATACTAAATTTTAAGTATGAGCAAAATCATATATGTTGTGTTTACTTTTTTGTTGTTAATTAAGAAATGTTTTCATTTTAATCTAGCCTGTAGTAGATAGTATGTGTACTGTAAAAGAACAAATATACGTTTCACTTAAAACTTCTCAGTAAAATAATTACACCTACAGTTTTAAACATGTTTAAACGCATTGTGTGTCACTAAAGCAAGTCATGCTGTCAATTGTCTTTAAAATAAACTTTAGTTTTATTCTTTAATTTCTTTAAAATAGCCTGATGTGAATGCACCCAAGTGCTTTTCTCACATGAGTAGAAAACTCTTTGGATGTGTTTGTGACAAACACATAATTTTTTACTTCAGAAAAGTTTTTAAATGTGTGACTGAACTTTTCTCATTTGACAGACCAACGTTTTAAATTATTAACCCGAGGTGTTTAACAGCCAAAGGAAATACATGTTGTTTTCTAATGTTCATGACACCTTTATTGGTGTAAATTTCTCACCTAGAACACAAAACTTGTACATTTTGACTCTTTTGTAGGTATCATGTCATTTGAAATGGTTTACTAAAAGATTAAAGCACCAGCATCTGTGTTTTCAACATGAAAGAGATGTGCAAGGATGTTTCAACTATTATCATCATTTCTTTTTGACCTTAATAAACTGGTAATGTATTTATGGCAAATGATACAATGTACAGTTCTCATACTATGTGTGTAAATGGCTGTGCTAAAACATTTATGAGTTTTTGCATGCCAACAGATTTTGTTAAGGATGTGTCGCATCTAAGAATTAAAATCTTTTGTAAATGACATTTTCCTTACACCACTAGTTTGTCATATCAAGATTTTGTATCAAGATTGGATGGTGTATGTTTTTAGGTGAATACACCTCTTTGTGAGCTGTCATCATAATAGGAATAAATGAAAATTAACTAAGTCTTTTCTCTTTGAAATATTTATTTTAGTGCAACTTTGTGTCTGTCCAAGATGTGCGAACACATGAAGCATCAACACGAAAATTAAGTCTTGCTGTTTTACCCTTAAAACTATTACAACTGAAACAAATCAAACTATTGCACTGAAAGCTGCACACTCATTTAAGTTTGAGCATATTAAAGTTTCTACGCTCTTGTAAAGAGTATTGATAAATTTCATCCATAACCTTTCGTACATTCAAGAGACAAAATCGCTAAGAAAGAGAGTATAGCAAGACAAGAAAATGTTTATAATGCATAGAATTCAGAAAATCTGTAAATTTAAATGATATTTTTAATTACTCCACTAATTTAATCATCTTGTTCTGATGACACAATTCACATTTCGATTGATTGACCGTATTTGTTTTAAGACTCCTCCACAAATTCATGCTAATCCTTGGAAGAGAGCATGACGAGCACATACTTATTTAAGAAAATTGTTGAACATTTGACTGAACTTTTTATTATTTTGACAAACCTCCATTTCAAATTATTTCCCTGGAGGTGTTTGTCCACAGAATCTTTTTCAACACAACGACATTAAACATTAAAGAATGTTATCAGTCACTATGGCCATCTTCTGTGACTCAAATAAAGCTACATAAGCATCTACAATGTGTGCATGTGCTAAACATCTTAGTTTCTCCACTTCTGTCATATTTATTTGATGTAATGCAAAACATATTTTGAGAACTATGATGTACCACGCTTTTGTAAAGGTTATAGAAAGAATTCAAACATAATCTTTACATCTTCACTTATGTGTCCATTGGGCTGGATTGCTTCAGTCTGCTCCTGTTTTGCTGATCGATTGCTTCAGTCTGCTCCTGTCTGTTGTACTGCTGAGAGGTTTGCGATTGTAGCTCCGCTTTTTATTGAATATTTACCTTGCTTTCACTGTCTGTTGTTTAATGTAATAATATATAACTTAATTCCCACCATATTTCTGGTATTATCTATCAAACTAATCTGATCGCTCGCTTTTAAAACCGCGAGTGCAGCGCGTTATCATTCGCTAGCCGGTTAGCTTGTCACTCGCGGTTCCATTCGCGTTGCTATTCGCGCCTATTATTGTTTTCTTTTTAATCGCTCCGTTTTCATTTCTCTCTCGCTCCGTTTTTCACGAGTTCATCAAACAACAGTGGTAAGTGGTAAGTTAAGTTGGTATCATTCATCAATCACGGTGAGTAATGGCTTCTTCTCCTGCTATTGTTATTTGCACAGTTTGCCACGTGTACAGTTTATCTCTCTCTGTCAGCGATGAGGGCTTCACATGTGATAAATGTAGGGAAATAGTTAGGCTGACAGAGAAGGTTTTAGAACTAGAGACACGCATCCAAACTTTAGTTGAGGACAGTAAGAATGTGAGGGCTGTAGATACTGCTTTGGATGTGATTAGCTCAGGGACTCCTGTACATTGTTCGGTTCCGGTAATGTTAGCGCCCCTGCAGCAGGGCAACTGGGTGACAGTGAGGCGGCCTAGTCGCGGGTCAAAACACCGCTCTTCCGTTCCGATCAGAACATCAAACAGGTTCTCCCCACTCAGTGACACACCCACTGAGAAACCTGGTGAAAGTGCTCTAGTTATTGGCGATTCTATTGTACGAAACGTGAAAATAGAGACACCAGCCACCATAGTCCATTGTTTACCTGGAGCCAGAGCGCCTGACATCTTGGCAAATTTAAAAGTGCTGGCTAATGCTAAACGTAAATTCAGTAAGATTATTATCCACGCCGGCGCTAATGATGTTCGACTTCGCCAGTCGGAGATCACTAAAAATAATGTTAAAGAGGTGTGTGAACTTGCAAGTACAATGTCAGACACTGTAATATGCTCTGGCCCCCTCCCTGCTTACCGGGGTGATGAGATTCATAGCAGACTGTCATCACTCAATGGCTGGATGTCTAAGTGGTGCCCGCAGAATAGCATAGGTTTTATAGACAATTGGACGAGTTTTTGGGGCAGACCTGACCTGTTGAAAAGAGATTGTGTTCATCCCTCCTGGGGTGGTGCCGCTCTTCTCTCTAGAAATTTGGCACATAGTCTTAGAGTTCATACTTGACTAACTGGGGCCCAGGTCAGGAAGCAGACAGACTGGAACCGACCGTCTGCTAGCCGCCTCACGTCACAGAAGTCAGTTAATTCTCAGCACATAGAGACTCCTTCACCTAGATATCACACTATAGAGACTGTGTCTGTTCCCCGAACTAGAAAATACAGAAAACGTCCAAACCAATTTATGAGTAACCATTTAATTGATGTTCAACTAATAAAAAATGTTTACAACACACACAAACAATTTATAAAACTTGGCTTACTGAATATCAGGTCCCTTTCTACAAAATCACTTTTTGTAAATGATTTGATTAATGATCATAACCTAGATTTGCTCTGTTTGACAGAAACATGGCTAAAACCAGATGAGTACATTACTTTAAATGAGTCCACCCCCCAAGATTACAGCTATAAAAATGAGCCACGTCCAAAAGTCAAAGGGGGAGGTGTTGCTACAATTTATAGCAATATTCTCAGTATTTCTCAGAGGGCAGGCTTTAAGTATAACTCATTTGAAGTTATGGTGCTGCGTATAACATTATCTAGAGAAACACGTGTTCGTGATAAATCCCCTGTGATGTTTGTATTGGCTAATATATACAGGCCACCAGGGCACCATACAGACTTTATTAAAGAATTTGCTGATTTTCTATCTGAGCAAGTACTGGCTGCAGATAAAGTCTTAATTGTTGGCGATTTTAATATCCATGTTGATAATGAAAAAGATGCATTAGGATCAGTATTCATAGACATTTTGAACTCTATTGGGGTTAGACAACACGTTTCAGGACCTACTCATTGTCGAAATCATACTCTAGATGTTACAACGGGTGTGTGTGTGTGTTCATTGTCTAAAGCAGAGCTTATGTCAATACGCATCCTTTGCTCAGCCATTATTCCACAATCAAGAAGAACCCAACACCTCCAGACTGGAAGCTAGCTACAGCTCAGGAAGGAACACCATAAAAATCCCCATGGCAAAGGTAAGAGATAAAAACCATCATAAATCCATCAAAAGTCAAATCTAACATCGGTTTTGATCTTTTGATTTACACACCCCACTGTCATGTCAGTCAGGGGTGACAGGACCCTGTGACGTGACAGTCAGGGTGACAGAGGGGGTCACAGAGCCATAAATCACGTCATAAATCTACCCATGGACACATTTGACATATGACGACCTGTCAATCAACGCTGACAGGGGGTCATAAATCAGGTCATAAATCATCAAAGTGACAGTATTGGATATAACTACTGAGGATATTAGTGAAGAGGATCGTGCAGAACCTGTGTAAGCATGGCTCTTGATGGTATGTTTGGTTGTTGTTGTCTCATACTTTTAAATACGCTGCTATTTGTAAGTGCTACTGCTTCTGTTAGCTTTTAATATACGGTTTTATTCTGATTAAAGCTTTAATACAGCACAGCAACCGCACTGCGTGTCCATTTATAATGCTTCTCATTGCTGTGTGAAAATAAGTGTATAATTGGAACAGTTTGTTGGAGCTGATCTGACGATCTGAATATATGAGAGAGAGAGAGAGAGAGAGAGAGAGAGAGAGAGAGAGAGAGAGAGAGAGAGAGAGATATGCAGAGCAGGGCGACACGAGTAACAGTATTAAGAACCGCTGCTTTAATGATTTTGAAACTTACCCTTGATTTAGAATCGTTAGAAGACAGAATCGCAATTCATATGAATAGATTTTTACGTACATCCCTAGTTTTCTCTTCCTCTTCTCTAAAGCAGCGCAGCATGGCCTCGCCCCCTTTGCTGCGTGTTCCCGGGGGCGGGGTTTATCTGGGTCCGTGACGTATCAGACCCGGGAAGTAACTCATTGTAATCCCTTACCTGTCGTTTTTGTAGGCATTAAACTGCCATAATTTTAAAAGACGATATCTCCGTTTGCATTGAACTTTCAGCGCCGCAACTCTGCAGATATTGTTTATGCTCAAACAGCAACATTACACACTAATGTTAAAAAAGTGAAATCGCAATCAACCACCCCTTTAATATTATTTAGTACTTATTTGTGCATGACCATACAGTATATACCGTGATGACGGTATAAAGTATCCATTGTTAGAGATTTTGCTGTCTCAGACAGCATGCAATTGCGAATTCGGGATGTGCAAGATGTTTAAAGTTTTTAAATGCAATAGGGAGTGAAAAAGAACTCAAAGCGGTACTCACGCACCATCATACACCCGAAAGTGCCTCTCTCAGACAGCATGTGTATAAGCAAAACACTGCATAGTCTTCACTGAATGAATCAAATATGAACTGATTCTTTCTAAAGATTCAAAACTGATTCAGTCAAGAGCAGTAAGTGATATTTTTAATAACAAAAATAAAATAAAAATAGCTATATCAAAATGTATTGTTGTTGTGAAATAAAATTTCTCATATCATGAAATAAGATTTTGGTCATATCATATGGGTTGCAAAAATAAAATTAATCTTTGTTAACACTATTAAAACAAACCTTTACAGGAGAAAGATCCATCCGTGTTTAGGCAGAATTGGTTATCTTTGCATGGAGCTGGATCTATGGTGCATTCATTGATGTCTGTAATGGAAAAACACAGGACCAATACAGGTAAAGACAAATGTATGGGCCTTAGAAATACATATCAAAATAAGCAAAAATTTATAAATCTAGTAAGTTAATGTACAAAGTACTTGAATTGTCACTAAAGCTCACAACACACTTCATATATATCGTAAAAACATACACACATAAACACGCACGTCCT
The DNA here is from genome assembly GCA_027422415.1 of Schizothorax lantsangensis. NCBI lineage: Eukaryota > Metazoa > Chordata > Actinopteri > Cypriniformes > Cyprinidae > Schizothorax > Schizothorax lantsangensis. The sequence goes on from CM049849.1 coordinate 8,086,689, forward strand.
GTTGCAGGTTTAAATGCAGGTCCACTTTGTGTGAGTTAAGAATAAAATAAGTTAAAATAAACATTGCTACATTTTATAATAGTGCTTTATTATATATATATATATATATATATATATATATATATCTATCTATCTATCTGTCTGTCTGTGTGTGTGTGTGTCTGTGTGTGTGTGTGTGTGTGTGTCTGTGTGTCTGTGTGTCTGTGTGTGTGTGTGTGTGTGTGTGTGTGTGTATATTATAAAAATAGCAGAAAAAATAAAAATCTGGATCTGCATTAAAAGTTTTAGTTTTTTCCGTTTTACAGTGGGACATGTTCTACATAATGCATCATATATGTATTTTTATTATAGGAAAAAATCTCAACATACAACATGGCTAAACATTAAAAAAATCTTTGCAAGCCTAAATTTGAATTTTTAGTACAATCAATCTGACTTTTTAATTCATAATTAGCATAAAAAAAACAACATTTATTTTTCATATTAATAAAAACCGATTCAAAGATAAAATATTTGCACTAAGAATGTAGTGGGTTTCTTATTAGAGTCTGTTTCTATAATGACTTAACGATTTGGCGCTCTGTTGAAAATGTCTTCATGAACATACTCTGGGTTGACTAAACTTACTTGCAGTTGCAGTTTTGGAACTGGCATACCTTGAGCAAGCATGTTTTGGTTTATCAGCTGAGAGTTTTAGATATACGTGATGATAGGCAAACCTTGCTTTCTGGAATACATTCTTGGATAAAAATTTTGTGTCATCTTTCAGGAATATTCAAAGTATGGTGTTACTAATTTACACTGTATCGTCGCCTGATGTGGTTGCAAAAGATGTCAGGTTAATGCAGGTGCAAGGCCAACAAAGGCCAAAGCTTTGCGATTGAAGCACCAACAGATTTTTAGAAGAACCCAGGCAGAAACCGCATGTCTTGAACTACAAATAGCTCCTAAATGGTGGTCAGCAGCCTCTAGGAGGCAGAGGAAAGCAATGGTGGTGATAGAAGTAGGACAGAAGAAGAAGATCTGATTAGAGCAGTAAGCCAGCAACAGCAAGGATGTTGGATCCATCTGTGACAGCCTACTAAGTCCAAGTAATCCGAGTAACCACGAATTCTGGTGGTACGGCACAGAGGATAACTGTCCTCCCGCGAGGCTCCAAGGTCAAATTCACAGCACATGTTGGCTGGCTGCAAGACCACCTTGGCGCAGGAATAGTATGTTTCTGGCATCGATAAGAAAAAGTGATAAAACAGTGGTATCAAACTCAGCTCCTGGAAGGCCAATGTCCTGCAGAGTTTAGCTCCTGCAGTTTAACTCTGCAGGACATTGGCCCTCCAGGAGCTGAGTTTGACACATAAGGGTAGAAAGTAGCTAAGTCATTGTACTGCATCAGACTTGTAAAGAAGGAATGTCTAGATGGGAAGGTAAGATGGGAGTTCAATTGTTATAATTCATGAACACTTTTGAATACAGACCTAAGGTTGGTCTCTTTTTAAAGAGATCAGCAGATTATTGCAGAAGAAGTGAAATCATTTCAAAAAATGAAAGTAAAAAAAAAAAAAAAAAAGTTATAAAAGTTTAAATTTACTGTAAAGAAAATGTACTGTACTGTTTATATTTTATAAAAAATAAATATTTTACAAAATAGATTTTCATCCAAATTTGGCATACAATTAAAGCCATATGTCTAAATAAGTTGTGTTCCAAATTTGAAGTCGATATAAAAAAAATTGAGGTTACTATGCAATTTTGTTTAGGCGTTACACCACAAATAGCCACCGGGTGCCATCCAAACCCCATTGATTTTTTAAATGCATTTTTCTGTCACAAATGTATCAATTTATCTCTCAGTATTACTCCCATCACAAAACACTCAGACCTTTCTGATGATATGTATTTTGTCAAGATTATAATAGGTTTTGATTCTATAAGACCGTAATACATTTGGAATATGACACCTCCCACTAAGGGGGAGGAGCCCGCTAAAAGATTTTAAAGTACCATTTCTATGGTAACACAATGTCCGATATATAATATATATATATATATATATATATATATATATATATATATACAGTGCCCTCCACTAATATTGGCACCCTTGATAAATATGAGCAAAGGCGGCTGTGAAAATAAATCTGCATTGTTTATCCTTTTTATCTTTCATTCCAAAAATTCACAAAATTCCAACCTATCATTGAAGTAAAACAATTGAAAATGGGGGGAAATCTCATTGTGTAAGAAATACTTTCTCTAGTTCATGTTGGCCACAATTATTGGCACCCAATTATTGCAATGTCCTTTTCCCAGGGTAACAGCTCTGAGTTTTCTCCTATAATGCCTGAAGAGTTTGGAGAACACCTGATAAGAGATCAGAGACCATTCCTTCATACAGAATCTCTCCAGATCCTTCAGATTCACAGCTCCATGTTGGTGCTTCTCCTCTTCAGTTCACCTCACTCATTTTCTATAGGGTTCAGGTCAGAGGACGGGAATGGCCAGCAGAAGCTTGGTTTTGTGCTCAGTGACCCATTTTTGTGTTGTTTTTGAGGTTTTTGTTTGGATTATTGTCCGGTTGGAAGATCCAAACATGGCCCATTATAAGATTTCTACAGGGTCAGTCACTTATTGATTTTTTATATGTTGGTATTTAATAGAATCCATGATGCCATGTGTCTAAACAAGATGTTCAGGACCTCCAGCAGAAAAATAGGCCCACAACATAAAAAAATACAGCAGTATATTTCATTGTACACATGGGGTACTTTTTTATCCCTGTGTGCACCAAACCCATCTTGAGTGTTTGCTGCTAAAAAGCTCGTTTTTTAGTTTCATCTGACCATAGAAGCCAGTCACATTTGAAGTTCCAGTCATGTCTGATAACTGAATATGCTGGAGATTGTTTTTGGATGAGCGAGGAGAATTTTTCTTGAAACCCTGCCAAACATCATGTGGTGATGTAGGGACTGTTTGACAATTTTTTTCTAATGTTTTCTGACCCCGATACTCAACTATATTCTGCAATTCTCCAGCTGTGATCCTTGGAGAGTCTTTAGCCACTCAAACTCTCCTCCTCACCGTGCATTAGGACGATATAGACACACGTCCTCTTTCAGGCAGTTTCGTAACATTTTCTGTTGATTGGAAATTCTTAATTATTGCCCTGATGGTGAAAATGGGATTTTTCACTGCTCAAGCTCTTTTCTTAAAGCCACTTCACTAATTTGTGAAGCTCAATTATCTTTTGCTGCACATCAGAAATATATTCTTTGGTTTTTCTCATTGTGATGGATGATTAAGGGAATTTGATCTTTGTGTTCCTCATATTTATAATCCTGTGGAACAGAAAGTCATGGCTGGACAATTTCATGCTCCTAGTCACCCTGGTGTGCTAAAACATTTAAATATGAATGGAATATACTTCAGAGATATTTTACTCACAAGAATTTCTAGGGGTGCCGATAATTGTGGCCAACATCCATGGAGAAAAACATTTATTTCTTAATGAGATTTTCTCCCCACTTTCAATTGTTTTACTTCAATGATAGGTTAGAATTTTGAAAATTTTTTGAGGGAAAGATCAAAAGGATAAACAATGCCGATTTATTTCCACAGCTGCCTTTGCTCATATTTATCAAGGGTGCTAATATTAGTGGAGGGCACTGTATATAAATAAAATTATTTGATATATAATATATGATGATTACTAAAACATGTAATAGGAAAAAATGGAAACAAATAGAATTTTGTGTCAAAGATCAGAGCTCCTGTATGGTGTATATGTTTTGAGGTGCACTCTTGTCAAAAATTAATCTATTACTGCTCCTACATAATTTTTAACAACAAACAGTGGTAAAATATCTATTTAGGAGTCTTGGACCTTTCCAACGATATATAGTTCGTCATGATTATATTAGGATTTAATTGTAATATATTGAAGTAAATTTAGGCGTCCCGTGACAGTTAAGGGGTTAATGGGGCAAAAAAATGTATCTGTGAAAGGTGGTTCCTGGCTGAAACAAAGGCAAATAATTTATTTCTTTTTCTTTTCTTATTCCTTCACCCAGAGAGTTCAGAGGTGCTTTTCAATTGGCATGTCAGAAAACAATACTTTGAATTAACAGATTGTGTTATAATATAATTGTGTATTAATTGTTGTAAAAAATGTCTCCAATAAGAAAAACACAATACCTATTAGATAAATAGTATAGGAGTATCAAACAAACAAACTGGTCAGAATAATGAAAGGATGACTGCAAACTATCCCTTACATATACATCTATATCTAGACCATGAAATATTTTAGAACAGAACTATTAAAATGAATTCACTAGGTAAATAACTTCACTATGTTAAAGGACTCCATGAATTTTCAAGTTTTATTATTTTCCATGCGTTTTCCAGGCATTGAAATTATTATAATTTTTTTCTTACCAATGCATGCTCCTTCTTGGTCTTTTTCCCAGCCATTCCTACATTCTTTACAGTCCTGATTGGTTCCTCCAGTGCAGCAAACACAAGACTCATGACACTCTCAAAAAAAAAAAGGAAATAAGATGTCAAAAATGATATTTAATCTCAACATTTTACATTTCAAATAATATATACTGTATATATTTTTTTTTTCTAAATTCTTCCAGATTTCCGATTTGAAATCTATATTTTCAAGGTGGTCTTAAGACTTTTAGACCCCACTGTATACAGATAAACTCCGTTTTACAAATATTATAATAACTAGGGGGTGTGCTCAAAGCTGAATACCTCATTTGGAAAGGCATGGACAATAGCTTAAAAACGAATATATGAATTCTACCAAATAATAGAAAAAAATAAAAAATATATTATATATATATATATATTTGTCATACACAGTCAAGACTTGTGCTTGCTGGATAACAGTTGAGCCAGATTTTTTTTCATAAAACTAGTTTACCAAATAAGCCAGGCTTATTTCAGTTATTCTAACTTATTGTCACTTGATTTGGTTTCCGAAAGCAAAATTACCATAGCTCAAGCTCAGTCACTGTGGCAACTTATGCTGAGAAACTAACTTGGTCAGGAGCAGGCTAACTGTCAGGCTAAGCTGAGCTCCTCTAACACTGACCAATAGGAATGCATTGATATTACCACTGACTCTCTCACATACAATTAGTTGACTTTATTATTAGTCCAAAAATAAATAAATAAAATATATAGGCTACAACCAACTGCATTTAATATAGTGTGCCCAAAATGCAATGACCCTTTTTTTTTTTTAATAAGATATATGAAAACATTTTAACAGTTACTACCTGCGCATTGATCAGCAGTTTCTAGCCATGCAGCCTTTCTCTCTGATTTTATGACAGCTGTACCTTTTATGGTTTTTAGTAGAACACTAAGGGCTGCTTAAGAATAAGCATGCACATCAAATTATCCTGACTCACTGAACCTGGATCGAATTAGTGAGATTGCGTGAATTTAAATAGTCGTTTAAAAACCGCTTTAATCCCGATTGATTTGTTAGGTTATTTCAAGTCAGGTTTTGGACTTTAATCCCCGCTTTTTTAGCATCTTTTATGAAACAGCCCCAGGGATACTACAATATTATACATAAACTTCTAAAATCACTACAGAACGAGTGTGTATAGTGAATGAGTGTAAACTCTTTGAATAAAATGAACAGCACAATTGCAAATCAAACAGCAGTGTTGCTGTCTTTCAGAAATCAGAGCTTAAAGGGATAGTTCACTTTGAAATTAAAATTTGGTATCTATCAGCTTAGCCCAAGGGCATCCAAGATGTAGGTGTCTTTTTTTCTTCAGTAGATCCAATTTTGATGTTTTTAGGTCAAACCGTTCTAGTCTGTCAGTCATATAATGGCAGGTATAGGTCACTGTCTCTATAAGAGGGAAAAAGAACATGCACAGAGAAATCCAAATGAAACAATTCCCCATCGTAACTACACATTGATGGCCTAAGACCCGAAACGAGCGGTTTGTGTGAGAAGACGAACAGTATTTATATCGTTTTTTACCTCTTGTACGCAACCATGTCCAAGTGATCTGAGTGCGCACACACATCCGGTGTGTGACGTGTGTGCGCGCGCTCTGGCTCACGCTGCATTCACACGGGGCGTCGGCGTCAACGCTTGACGGAGGGCGTGTCTGAAGCGTGGTGCTGACGCGCCGTCATAGTTACAACAACCAATCACATACTTCTCTGGTGTTGCATGAACGGGATTGGGTATTTGCATGAGGCGATCTGATTGGCTGATGCCTCCGTTGGCGCTTGAAAAGTTGCATCAGCACCACGCTTCAGACACGCCCTCCGTCAAGCGTTGATGCCGACGCCCCGTGTGAATGCAGCGTGAGCCAGAGCGCGCGCACACACACGTCACACACCGGATGTGTGTGCGCACTCAGATCACTTGGACATGGTTGTGTACAAGAGGTAAAAACCGATATAAATACTGTTCGTTTTCTCACACAAACCGCTCGTTTCGTGTCTTAGGCCATCAATGTGTAGTTACGATGGGGAATGGTTTCATTTGGATTTCTCTGTGCATGTTCTTTTTCCCTCTTATAGAGACAGTGACCTATACCTGCCATTATATGACTGACAGAATAGAACGGTTTGACCTAAAAACATCAAAATTGGATCTACTGAAGAAAAAAAAGACACCTACATCTTGGATGCCCTCGGGGTAAGCTGATAGATACCAAATTTTAATTTCAAAGTGAACTATCCATTTAAGTAATATGAACTAAGATACTGAATCATGTAAAATCGATGTGATATACATTCTGTCTCAATTTCTCTTAGAGCTGGTCCATAATTTATGTATTCTTTATTTGTTCAGATTTGTATTATGCATAGTAAAAGTTATTTGTAGTTTTCGGTCACTGAATATTGTTCTCTAATTAACTATTTCAGAAAAAGTCCTCTTATTTGAGGATACATTTTTTTTTAGACTGCTACAAATACAGATATTAGCTCCACTACACACCCCTAGTTATAACTATGAAACATATGATGCTCATCAAGTTTATTTGATGTGTACCTTTGCACAAGGAGAATGTATCATTCCTCAGTGCACTAAAATAACCATCACTGCAGTCCAGACACAACTCCCCTTCATATCCCTTATCACAACTGCACTTCCCATTTCCAGCCCTTGTTCCATCTCCATCACATTTGCCGTTACCATGGCATGGTTTGTCAGCTCCTCCAATGCAAGCTTAAAATAATGCAAAACGAGACAATTTTACAAATTTTCATAATCTCAAAACGGGGCCTTAAAGTCTGCAACAATGTGCGTACATGAATGGAAATGCTTCTAGCAATACAAACTTAATTCCATGTGTTCTAAAATCATAGCACAATGCCTTGTACAAGGCATTGTATGCATTGGATTCACAGCGTTGCCGTAAATGGGTGCAACAGAAGACATTATAAGGATGGTGTTCCATCAACCAATTTTTTTTAAGCTGATTTTCAGTGGTAAGCTTAATTTACATATTGGTTTGAAAATCTGTGGTAGTCAGTGTGAAATTAGTCAACATATTACAAGGGGACATGGTGATGTAACAAGAGGAAAAATTATTTTTCAATCCATTTGCATTCCCTCACACAATGGATGCGTTACCCCAAGAAACTTTGCATTTGTTTTAAAAAAAGTTTTCTTTTTGCTAGTAAAAGTATTGCATTACCCCAATCAATTTTGCATGCAAAAGCACTGCAATATAGTTTCCTCCATCTCAATGATTTCCATCAGCACGTCCCCTTAAGGGCTCCATAGCTTATAGCTAGCTATGTGAATCAAGTTTAATGGAACAGAGATTTGTATGCAATTGTGTTGTCTCTCTTCAATACTGTAGTTTGTTACTGTCACAGTAATGCAAAAGCACATGTTAAATATCTACAAAGGACTGTGGACTTGCAATGCTTTGGTTAAGCATTTGTATATTTATTAAAAATGTGTTAATTCAACACTTAGTTCACTTACTGTTGCAGTCAGGACCAAATAGGCCTTTTGGGCAGCACACTTTGATGGTCTCTATACAAAACCACTTGAACAGATCAGGGTGTTTTGTTTTCCTGTAACAAAAATGCAAAAAAGTTAGATTTATTTTTATTAATCCGATTAAATAGATACTTTCAACAATGTGACTGAAGCCCAAAGTATACATACATTGTCTGCGTGCCGTGTTGTATCGCACAGTGCGCAAGGTGTAAATTGTGTCATCAACAGAGCCCACACAGACTGTCCTTATGCACAAATCTCCCAATTTTGGGATTGTCACATAAAACACAGAACAGCTGGACACCATACCCTAGTATATGGATGTTGCTTCTTTGTCTTTCAGAGCGGTATACTTATACTGGCCACAACAGATGCAGTGAAAAACAGCTCATGCACGGTCAAATGAAGTATGCGGAGAAAGGCTTGCCTATTCAACAGTGCACAAGACATGACGGCACGCAGAAAAATTAAGTATACCTCAGCCTTGAGAATGAAGTCTTCAGGTATTATGGTACAAAAACTGTCCATTTGAGTTCCTGACCTCTTGAACCACCACGTCTCAAAGTGTTCCTCATTTTCTTCCAACATGCGGTTGCACTCAAAACTGCTGCTGTCACACAAGCCCTCCAGTATCTCCGTTAACCTAATCTCACTAAAAAAAACACACATTTGTGACTTGTAACCAGTCTATCCTGATAGTCTGGGTCAAGATAATGAACTACAAGAATGCATTTCATTATTGCATGCAAGTAAATATTGCTTTAAGATGTTTTGTCAAATTATCAAGTTCTTACTTCTCACCTCAACTTATATTTGGAGAGTTTTCGCTCTTCCCATTCTGTGTTGCCACCACCAAAATTTTGCTTCGCTGTTTTTTCCAGACCCTGGCAAATATGAATATTAGGGTCACTTTAGATATGTTGAGTGTTAACGGAAGTATTCAGACATTTACAGTACATCACATTTAAACAGGTCTAAATGTCATTACTTTGTATATGATATCAACGTAACATTTGTAAACAAGTGATGCTAGAGACTTTGTAAGAACGAACACTTTTCTGAACCTTTTGTACAGAAATAACTGGTTTGAATATGATATGTAGTTTATGTATGAAATTAGTTTCTCTCTAGTTTACATGTGTCACATATGGACATGTTGTACTAAGGTATGACAACGTTCAGACACTTTTTGTCCAGTTTTGAACGGAAAATTTATTGTTTTACCATTTTATAACTAACAAACTTTATTTCATAAAATTAATTGCTTTAAAGATGCTATTTTCTTCAAGATAGATCGATAAATAGAAAGATAAATAGAAACATACAGACATACCTTGTCAAAATTGTCGACTAATTGTCTGCATGTTGAGCATAATGCGTTAAAGTCCTTTGTATACACAGATCCAAGTTGTAGAAACAAAATAATACAACTCAAGCGAAAAATACTATTTGAGCGTAACATGCTTTCTTGTCTAGCTCAAAGGTTGTCCAATAAGAAAACACTGTTTTTCTAGGTTGTCTCCACCCAGTTAAGATGCCCTGAATCAACATCTAGTGTCTGAAATTATGACACGTTTATTATAAAGATATGTAGATTGTCATTTTCAGACATTTCCATGCCGCCTTCTCACCAGCTAGACATTCGGATTTCCGCGTCAGCCCTTCGGTAACATTGTGTCTTTATGTAATTGGAGAGTTCTCCTGCCCATCAACGTGTGAGCCAATGAAATGCCGCCACGCGCGGGACAATCAAAAAATGTTTTTAACCCTATGTCACAATTCGCATGCTGTCCGACATATCCGAGATTCGTATTTGTGTGTCCAACATAGGCTGAATTATTAATAGGCTATATGCCATTAAGTTGCAGACGATCTGTCTTTTAACCTGAAAATTAAAACCTGAGTGATTAATAATCAAAATGTTAAGAACTGCGTGCTTTTTACGCTGTAAATTATTTTAATTATTTTCTTTAATTTATATGATATGACATATCATAGCACTATGTATTAAACCGCTGAAATCTACAAACAAAAGTAATAGTCATGAATACAAATACAGTGATGGTCAGATGAGAAATGTTGTATTGATCTGGAAGTATGATGAGCACAAGTGATGCTGCCATACCAGAAAACAATAAATGAATACTGTGCACTATTTATTTATTTATTATTTTATTTCTATTTTTATTTTTTCATTTATTTATTTTCCAAGATTGATTCTGATTTTTGACAGGTTTTCACTTTTTTAACTGCTAGGGAATCATCAGATGACATCAACTTTAACTTTAATGATATGAGCAAAGCTGACACTTTTCAACACTGAACTAATTTCAACTGAATAATGACTGTTCACTATTGTCTTTTTAGAGCTGCTTTACAGCAGAAATGAATTGAATTGGAAAACTGTGCATTAAAAAGGAAAAAAAATATGATTTAAATATCTGCAAGCAGCGGTCATTGAGGTCCAAGCACCAATGGCTACAATGGCCATGTAGGCTATTTCATCAAATGTAAAGTATTTTGCAAAGGCAACAATTTTCAATGAAACAGTCACAGAAACACATGCTATACATGCTAAAAGACACAGAGATATGAATTTGTGTGTGTTTGTCTATTTACTACGTTTATTCATGTTATACTTCATGTTGAATCATTCAGATGGAGAAAAGAATAGATGTTGGAAGATTTCTTATCCTGTGGCTTCCTCTGTTGGACAACATTACTATTACAGCCTTCATCCGCGAGTTACAGTAGTGGCTGCATTTTGTGCGCATACACCTTTTTTTTATCGCAACAGCGGCCGGGACACTTTAATGTGCGAGGCTTCTGGTGTACAAAAACAGTCCGTTATGCAGCTTTATACTGCAAACTGGTATTTTGTTATCATGTTACTTGAATTTATTTTCATAATTTTGTGTGTGCCGTCTAATACGTTTCGCACATTCACAGAAAATAGCCTACTGTTCTGCGTTGCAAAATAAGATGGACAGGCTAGGCGCATGAACAGAATCACCCATCACCATATCTAATAACAATCATCCATTCATAATAGTCCCGAGAATGGGAGTCGTTTTTTTAATCCAGTTAAATTTAATAATAAATGTAATGCATCAAAATAATATTTAAATTGAAATTCTGAAATTTAAATTGAGTTTTGACGCTTAGATGTCATTTTGATTTGTTAAGAGTGTCTTGAGATGATTCGCAGAAAAGGAATTCTTCGAAAAAGTATCACACCATAAGTATTTAGGCACATCATACCGGATAAATCACAGAAAACTTTCGTGGCGTCAAGCACCGCCCATGTCATGGTTTGCGCTTCTGTCAATTACCATTCTACCCATTTATTTCTTTAGCTTGGACTTTTGCGCACGCGCTGTGGCAGTACCACTAGTGTCCCAGCACATATATGAATAAGGGGAAATTAAGAAGTGGATAAATTATCAAAGCAAGCATTACAGAGAGAAACAATAGATATAGTAAATCAGAGATTAAGGTTTTAATCTGGAGTAAAGTGAATAAAGAATGGCAAGTTAAGTGGAACAATGGGGAAAAGGGTAGATTCCTCTATAGTTTAATAAATAAAGTAATTTAAAATATAAAGTGTGTAGGTAAGTCGAGGAAAGAGGTCATCTTTAACAGAATAGTATTAGGGCACTCAAATTTAAATAGCACACTTAAAATAATAGGGAAACATCCAAATGGGTTATGTGAATACTGTAATGTTGAAGAAACAATACCTCATGTATTTATTGAATGTAGGAAGTATGATCAAGAAAGAGGAAAAATAATTAAGGAAAAATGGAATTCAGGATCTAAATTTTAAGGTTTTAATAAAATGGTCAAGTGAAGGCAGGTGCTGGTCATATAATTAGAATATCATCAAAAAGTAGATTTATTTCACTAATTCCATTCAAAAAGTGAAACTTGTATAATGCATACATTCATTCCACACAGACTGATATATTTCAAGTGTTTATTTCTTTTAATTTTGATGATTATAAGTGACAACTAATGAATACCCCAAATTCAGTATCTCAGAAAATTAGAATATTGTGAAAAGGTTCAATATTGAAGACATCTGGTGCCACACTCTAATCAGCTAATTAACTCAAAACACCTGCAAATGCCTTTAAATGGTCTCTCAGTCTAGTTCTGTAGGCTACACAATCATGGGGAAGACTGCTGACTTGACAGTTGTCCAAAAGACGACCATTGACACCTTGCACAAGGAGGGCAAGACACAAAAGGTCATTGCAAAAGAGGCTGGCTGTTCACAGAGCTCTGTGTCCAAGCACATTAATAGAGAGGCGAAGGGAAGGAAAAGATGTGGTAGAAAAAAGTGTACAAGCAATAGGGATAACCGCACCCTGGAGAGGATTGTGAAACAAAACCCATTCAAAAATGTGGGGGAGATTCACAAAGAGTGGACTGCAGCTGGAGTCAGTGCTTCAAGAACCACTACGCACAGACGTATGCAAGACATGGGTTTCAGGGTCCATGTCAAGCCACTCTTGAACAACAGACAGCGTCAGAAGCGTCTCGCCTGGGCTAAAGACAAAAAGGACTGGACTGCTGCTGAGTGGTCCAAAGTTATGTTCTCTGATGAAAGTAAATTTTGCATTTCCTTTGGAAATCAGGGTTCCAGAGTCTGGAGGAAGAGAGGAGAGGCACAGAATCCACGTTGCTTGAGGTCCAGTGTAAAGTTTCCACAGTCAGTGATGGTTTGGGGTGCCATGTCATCTGCTGGTGTTGGTCCACTGTGTTTTCTGAGGTCCAAGGTCAACACAGCCGTATACCAGGAAGTTTTAGAGCACTTCATGCTTCCTGCTGCTGACCAACTTTATGGAGATGCAGATTTCATTTTCCAACAGGACTTGGCACCTGCACACAGTGCCAAAGCTACCAGTACCTGGTTTAAGGACCATGGTATCCCTGTTCTTAATTGGCCAGCAAACTTGCCTGACCTTAACCCCATAGAAAATCTATGGGATATTGTGAAGAGGAAGATGCGATATGCCAGACCCAACAATGCAGAAGAGCTGAAGGCCACTATCAGAGCAACCTGGGCTCTCATAACACCTGAGCAGTGCCACAGACTGATCGACTCCATGCCACGCCGCATTGCTGCAGTAATTCAGGCAAAAGGAGCCGCAACTAAGTATTGAGTGCTGTACATGCTCATACTTTTCATGTTCATACTTTTCAGTTGGCCAAGATTTCTAAAAATCCTTTCTTTGTATTGGTCTTAAGTAATATTCTAATTTTCTGAGATACTGAATTTGGGGTTTTCATTAGTTGTCAGTTATAATCATCAAAATTAAAAGAAATAAACACTTGAAATATATCAGTCTGTGTGGAATGAATGTATACATTATACAAGTTTCACTTTTTGAATGGAATTAGTGAAATAAATCAACTTTTTGATGATATTCTAATTATATGACCAGCACCTGTAAATAGTAAAGCCTTCTATGATTTTATTAGAGAGACGGGATTGATAAATAGAATATAAAACTCTGTTCCACACTCCGGAGCAGAAGGTGGCGGTAATGCGCTATTTACGTTGGTTGCCAGCCGCCGTTAAAAACCAAGAAGAAGAAGAAGATTGTTTCTGTTAGGTAAAAGTAAATCAGATGAATGTATGGAATGTAAAATCACAGAAAATGCAGAACATATACTGTTGTATTGTATGAAGTATAAAGAAGAGAGGATTAGATTAAAGCAAAAGATAAGTCAAACAGGAAGAAAATGGAACCTTGAGGGTGTTTTGGGAACAACAGGAGAAGGGGTAAAAGATGCACAGGATGCTGTTGTGAAATATCTGAAGAATACAGGGGTGTATTATAGGATTTAGATAGTAGTGGGGTAAATTATATATATATTTTTTAAGTAGAATCATTGAGATATAGGCTAATCCATGCTGCATACTCCGGTACAGTAGGTGGCGGTATGCACCTGATAAATCATGATTGCAAGAAGAAGAAGAAGAAGAAAGAAGTCCAGCACAGGAGGTGGCGGTATGCACCTAAAAAGTTGGTATGCGACCGGCCAATAAATCCACAGAAGAAGAAGAAGAAGAAAGAAGAAGAAGCAGCGCCTCTAGTACAGCGTGCTATGGCGGCTCGAAAGGAAGCTGTAAATGAGCGTCCTCTCTTAATTTTGATAATCTGTATCGTATTTATACATTTGTTTATCTGTCCTTACACCAAAGTTGAGGAAAGTTTTAACTTACAAGCAATTCATGATGTTCTGTATCACAGATTTGATTTTGAAAAGGTAAGCGCTCATATCTCAAAAACGCTTATTATTATTATTATTTTTAATAATCGTGTTTAACCTTAAAACTGCGCATTTAATTATTTAAATTATAACGTGTTCTATTTGTTAATCCTGTGTTTTAGTGCATTAAACCTAAACTTGTGATCTTTGATTAAATTTGCTAAGAGTGCTGCAGCCGTGACGTCAAAACCCGGAAAAGAGAGCCATGGTGAATTAAAAACTGCTGCAGCACTCTGTTGTAGTGCTATGGTGCTTTAGTGTTGTATAGCATTGAAACAACTAGACCTAACTGAAGACTTAACTCCTTGTTATTACTGTTTCTCCAGTATGACCATCATGAGTTTCCTGGTGTGGTTCCACGTACATTTCTTGGACCCCTGATCATATCAGCACTCAGTGCACCAATGACTTGTGTGCTTGCCCTCTTTCAAACACCAAAGTTTTACACTCAGATCCTCGGTATGTCTGAGATCACAACCTGTAGCTTTAGGCCTACATTAATCTCATTTTATTTGTTTCAGTTTCATCTGCTTTGTTCTTCTTTGTTCCACAGTGAGAGGAGTTCTTGGACTATGTGTGATTCTGTCACTATGGCAGATGCAAAGAGAGGTCCGGAGGCAGTTTGGGTCAATGGTGGCCAGTCTGTTTTGCTTTATCTGCATCACACAGTTCCATCTGATGTTTTACAGTACCAGAACCCTCCCAAATGTGTTTGCTTTGCCTTTAGGTACAGACTATATAAAGTACAAATTATACACTGACATTTCTTAGGTAGAGTTTGACCAGTATTTTGGAGCAATATTTACAGTTTTTTTTATTTGCAGTTTTGTTATTTTGGCTTAGAAAACAAAGCTAAAGCAATGTGACTTGCTTTATGAATCATATTAATAAAAATGTCAGTGTGTAATGGCATCTTGTTCTAGTAATACATTTTGTCTAACTTAAATTTTTGCATTAAACAGTTTTTCCAAATTGTGTTTTATTGAATAGTTTTGCTGGCATTCACATCTTGGTTGGGCCAGAGACACGGTGCCTTCATTTGGCTCTCTGCTTGGGCCATTATTGTGTTTCGCTCTGAATTGTGTCTCTTCTTTGGCCTGATGTTGTTGATGTCACTCCTGAGCAGGAAACTCCATTATCTACAGTTGCTTCACCACGCCATACCTGCAGGTGTTTTATCTTTGGGTCAGTGATGCACAAGTGCTTGTTTTCTGTATTTTATCTTAGTATTTTGTTAGCATATACCGTAATTGTCTAAAGCTAAATGTAGACTTTTCCATTTGTTCATATGTTTTGCTTCTCATCATGCACAGACAAAGACCTTCACAGACTGAAGTGTGTTTGCTGTCTTTTGTAGGTCTCACAGTCATGGTTGACACAATTTTCTGGAATAAGCTACTCTGGCCTGAGGGTCAGGTACTATGGTACAACACTGTCTTGAATGAAAGCTCCAACTGGGGAATATCCTTTTGCAAAATTATCTTAAAATGGTTATAGTTTAAAGGAATAGTTTAATCAAAATAAAATATTCTGTAAATGTCTCATGACAATCCAAGCCCTTATGATGTCTGTGGAGCACAAAAGGAGGAACTGGTTGCTCTTTTCTAATTACAATGAATGAGCACCGGGGATTTCAAGATTTAAAAATGACACAAAAATATTGTAAAAGTAGTCAAAAGGACTACTAGTCCATAGGACTAACAGGTTTGTGAGGAGAGTGCATTTGTGTGGGATAACATAAGTAATGGAAAGGGTGGAGAAAGCAGCTTATTGCATGTACATGCTAGTTGATAAAAAACTGTTAACAGTGCATATAAATACAAATGCCGTTTTCTTGTCTTGAGCAACTTTCTTGCAATAAAAGGTTTTGTTTTGTGCATTGTAAACTATTACTCAGTGTTTCGGGCTCAGTGGCTCTCAAGGTAATAGCTAAGGCTTTAACAGCTGAATGTGGAAGAAAAACTTGTATTTGCTTCTGCATTCTTTTTGATGCTTAAAACAATGATCACATACCAGTAAACTTTTGTGGTCCAAAAAAGAAAGAACTACAGATTTTAAGCAACATGAGATTGAGTAAATGATGACAGATTTTTTCTTTTTTTTTCTTTGGGCCAAGTAAACCTTTAAAAACAATGGTAATGCATTACTATTATTATAAAAAATGCATTCTTGCATGATTCTGTCTCCTGTCAAAATTTTGTATCTTTCCTTGACTTCTTTCGTGCCTCAGACTTCCCCTTTTCTGTGGTACTTCTACTCTGCTCTCCCTCGAGCTCTTGGCAGCACAATACTATTTATTCCACTCGGCCTGTTAGATAGACGAACAAGAAAACCACTCATCGTAACTGTAAGCTTCATTCTGCTGTACTCCTTTCTGCCCCACAAGGAGCTCCGTTTCATCATCTACACCTTCCCTGTGTTCAACATGATTGCTGCCTGCGGCTGTTCCTTTATGTAAGTTGAACATATTTTGGTAGTAATTATTTGAGTTATACTGAATCTTCTTGCATGAAACCCATTTTAACACTACTTCCAAAATGTGGTGTATTTCAGAGTGGAACAAAAGTCAATGAAAAAAAAATTTATGATAAGATTTTATTTTATCCATTTGAGAATTTAAAAAAAATATTGATTTGGAATTGAATTGAAGTCACAATAAAATGGAAGTAGTGATAGAGCTTTTGTTTTTATATAGTGATGTACATCCGAGTGTAACAGATTATTGAAAAAAGAAAAACTTTTGGATGAGGACTTAAAGGGATAGTTCACTTTGAAATTAAAATTTGGTATCTATCAGCTTACCCCAAGGGCATTCAAGATGTAGGTGTCTTTTTTTCTTCAGTAGATCCAATTTTGATGTTTTTAGGTCAAACCATTCTAGTCTGTCAGTCATATAATGGCAGGTATAGGTCACTGTCTCTATAAGAGGGAAAAAGAACATGCACAGAGAAATCCAAATTAAACAATTCCCCATCGTAACTACACATTGATGGCCTAAGACCCGAAACGAGCGGTTTGTGTGAGAAAACGAACAGTATTTATATCGTTTTTTACCTCTTGTACACAACCATGTCCAAGTGATCTGAGTGCACACACACATCCGGTGTGTGACGTGTGTGTGCGCGTGCTCTGGCTCACGCTGCTTTCACACGGGGCTTCGGTGTCGACGCTTGACGGAGGGCGTGTCTGAAGCGTGGTGCTGACGCACCGTCATAGTTACAACAACCAATCACATACTTCTCTGGTGTTGCATGAACGGGATTGGGTATTTGCATGAGGCGATCTGATTGGCTGACGCCTCCGTTGGCGCTTGAAAAGTTGCGTCAGCACCACGCTTCAGCCACGCCCTCCGTCAAGCGTTGACGCCGACGCCCCGTGTGAATGCAGCGTGCAGCGCACTCGGATCAGACCAAGAGGCGACACACACGCCATCACACACCGTGATGCCGACTGACGCGCACTACTCTACACTTGGACATGGTTGTGGCATCTAAAAACTCGATCATGCAAATACTGTTCGTATTCTCACACGACCGACTCGTTTCGGGTCTTTAGGCCATCAATGTAAGGTAGTTACGATGGGGAATTGTTTAATTTGGATTTCTCTGTGCATGTTCTTTTTCCCTCTTATAGAGACAGTGACCTATACCTGCCATTATATGACTGACAGACTAGAACGGTTTGACCTAAAAACATCAAAATTGGATCTACTGAAGAAAAAAGACACCTACATCTTGGATGCCCTTGGGGTAAGCTGATAGATACCAAATTTTAATTTCAAAGTGAACTATCCCTTTAATTCTATGCATCAGTTGTTGATTGGAATTTTAAATGTACCCGTTGCACTCAAAAGTGGAGGAAAATGTACATCAGTTTGCAGGTGCGTGTTTGAGCGGACTAAATGTTTGGAGAATTCCTGCATACGTTATGTTTTTTTTAAACATTGCATGGTTTTTAACATTTTTAAAGTAAAAGAATCTGAAATACATGACCCTAATTTCAGAAATACACAAACCTTGTTTTGTATGGACAAAGTATTGGTCAGTGTTTCTGAATTTCGGTAAATGATGGGCAGTTTCACAACTCCTAGTTATGCTGGCTAACTTTTACTTGATATTAAAGATAGGACAATTAATTTTGCTCTTATTGGTCCTGCACTCCTTATTTAGATTATTGTCATACACTTTAGTATCAGATTGGTCTATCAGAATAATACAATGTCTCACAAAATGAGTTGTTCATATATGATGTTTTTCCTTAAGGGCTTTATATTTTTAGACTAGTTGACATAAAATGGAGGACATAAAATGCCCTTTTTTCACAAGCTGGTATGATACTTTAGGGTCTTCATGAAATGTCTGTAACATACTTTGGTTAAAATTCCTCGATCATTGTGTAAAACAACACCCTTTTTACCTTGTCAAAAACAGCTCTGTTCACAGCGACGCATTTCGGTGCATGTCTCTTTAAATGATAATGAGCTACTGCTCACCCTACACCTCTGTTCCATGGGGCGTGTTAACACAAGACACATGAATATATCTGTATATGGCTCTGAGGTGGTCTCATTCGAATAGGAAGCTATCTAAATAAATAAATACAAAAATTATTTTTAATAATTTAAAAATAAATAAATCTTGTTTTGTGTTATGCAGAAGAAGAAAGTCATGCAGTTTTGGAATAATGAGGATGAATACATGATGTTTAGTTGTCTATGTACTTTCATGGTTTATTGCTTAATTAAATTATGTGTAGGATTGCCGAATGACTCGATAAACATTAATGCTATAAAACTGCATTTCTCATATATTACCACCCTATTAATAATATAATGACAGTTTTCAAAGAAAATTAAAAAATATGTGGCTAAAATAGCTAGAATGTGATTATTGTATTGCAGAACATAGCACTTAAATGTTTAAAAGATTTTTGGGAAAAAAAATAGAGAAAGAAAGTAACTTTAAAAGAGAAGAGTGAGGACTTAAGTCTGGTCCATGGACTTAAAAACGGTTGCTCGGGAAGGCAGAACTCCGGTAGTGGAAGAGGATATATCCAAGAGCAGAGAATACCAAAAGGAGACCAAAGCTTCAGTTGCAGTCTTATTTTTTCCTTCCTTTTCCATGTGGCTAAAACCTAATCAAATACATTTAAACACCAATCAGCAGATTAAAGCTGTACTAAATGTGTTAAAATTTGCATACTGTACCCTCTGTTTTGGTATGTGACAGGTGGTTTTAACAGGAAAACAATGTCTTTATTTTTTCATCTCTACACTATTTCATGTTAACAGATATTTTTTGATTGTTTTACTTTTCTCTTCTGTTTTGTTACAGTTTGAAGAATTACCACAAGTCATGGATGTATAAAATTGGCTCCATAGCTATGGTAGGACATTTGATGCTAAATGGAGTATACACAAGTATTTCTCTTTATGTTTCCCATCACAACTACCCAGGAGGGAAAGCAATGCAGGAGCTACATAGAATAATTCCAGTAACAGCAGGTATATTGATTTTGATCGCTTGTTTAGTATTGAATTATTATTGAAAAATGAAAGCAATCTGATTAAGTTGCATACTTCTCACACAGATGTGTCATTACACATCGACGTACTTGCTGCACAGACAGGAGTCTCACGTTTTCTGGAGCTAAATAGTAATTGGAGGTCTGTGACCAATCAATTATCAAAGACAATGCTATACATGTGCAATATTGGTGATTTGTCTGAATGTTTTTCTTTAATTTCCTAGATATGACAAGAAGGAGAATTTGACTCTTGAAGATGCAGTTATGAAAACATATTCACACCTGTTAATGGAAGCAAATGCAACCAAGATATCACTGCTCAAAGACTCTCACAAACCTTTGGTCTTCTTCTCAGGATACCAAAACCTCTTATATGAGATGTTGCAATTTCCACCTATCAAAATCAAGCTAAACAACAAGCTTGTGCTGCTAGAAAGACACTCAAATAATGAACCCAGATAGTGAAAGCCTGAACTGAAATTGTTACAATAATAATTGAATAAAATATTCCATATGCAAAGACAAACAAACTGTTTACAGAAGTGGTTCTCTGAATTCTTTTGATGGTCTGTTTTACTGAGAGGGGAGACGTCCTGAGTTAAGGTGTTTGAATAGCACGGTCATTTCCTCGCTGCTTCCTTTTGTAAACAATTTAAACATGCTATTACTATGCCTCCCAGGATGCTTTGCATGAGTAATAACTGTGGTTTCAGACTTTCAAGTCGTCATTTATATCGTTCCAAACCTGTATGACTTTCTTTTGCAGAATACAAAACAAAATATTTTTAACCTGGTAACCAAACTGTTTTGTTGAGTGTTGACTTCCATTGAATGGACAAAAATTGTTGTTCCACAAAAAATTAAAGTCATACAATTGTGGAATGACATAAGGGTGAGATTATACCATCCCTTTATTTGCATGTATAAAAAAATCTCAATCTAACCATTTTCCAAACAGCTTGTGCTATGTAGGGTCATCTAAACATCTTTGGCTGAAGGCAGAGGAACACCCTGGACAGATGGCCTATCCAATACATCCTTTTTTTCAGTCCTTGTATAGCTATGTCCTCTGTATACAACTAGCCTTAACCTCTCTCCCCACATTTTCTCAGTTTGGATAGAATTAGATTTAGCAAAATAATCCAGATTTGGAAAATATATAATGCATAATGTGACAATTAAAGACATTCACAAAACCAAGACCTGAAACATTAAATTTAAAAGCAACATGGTTTCAAAGTGTAAAGTTTTATTTACAAATTAGCACATAAAAAGAAGAAAAAAAAGCGAATTGTTCCAGTCTCAATTATTCCTCTTGTCAAATTATATTTTTGAAATTTATAAAATGTACAGTACATTTCCTTAACGTCCCATAATTTAACCCTTAAAAAAAAAATTGTGCTTGACAAATTTTCAAAAAAAGATTTTAACCTGAAAGTACAGCATTGTACATTTTAACAGCTACAAACAAAACAATCACCATCAGCAAAAATAAAAATAACCCTAATTCTAACAGTACCATGAACCACAAAAATCACAGAATTAAATAAAATACATTTAAAACATCTGTCACAGCATTTATTTTGGGCCATGTATTTATATAAAAACAGTATTCAGCATGTAGTTTCAATTTTATAAAATCATTTAAATCAGAAGACTATGACTTGCTTTGCACATCAGTTAATATTTACAGCATGTTGACCTGAAGTAGTTTGTATAAGGCACAAGGAGAGAGAAGACAAAGATAAAATAAATTTTATAAAAGGAATCAAAGTACAGCAACAAACAATAACTACCCCTATAACTAGCTAACCCTCCCTCCCTGAAAACACTTTTCACCAGGAATAAGACTCCAGTTATCAAGTGTACTTAACAGTAGTACTCAAGCAATCTTTTATTCAATTAAATATCATCCAAATGCTCTGCGTATTGAAGAAAATTAACCTCAGTAAAATTTAGTTAGGCCTTCTCAGAAAAGTTACTTGAGTGGTCCTAGGTTGAGGTTCATCAAAATCTAAGAAACAGCCTTGCAAATACAAATACGCAATCATCAGTACTGAAAATATATCAAAGGAAGGTTGACCTTTAAAAAAAGAAGTCCTTCAAGATTTTCTAGCAATGGTCGGGACTGATTCAGGGCACAGTTGACACTTGATGTGCTAAAGAGTGTGTCTGCTGGTACAATGCTGGGTGGACAACCCACATAGCGTACAGCTACTTTGGCAAGTTCAGGCCACAGTAACTTCTTTAGATTCCAATAATCCAGAGGATCACAACTCTGGTCAAGAATGTCTTCCTCCAAATACTCCAGCACTGCAAGCGCCAATGATTTTGGTCTCTCATCCTGCTTGATTTTCTGTCTAATGTCATCCATAAGAGCCCAGAGGTTTTCTTTGTTTGAGGCCAAGCTGTTTGATGAAGCTGGTATTTCACTGCATCCGTTTGACAGTGGTGGTTTAGTCTCCACAGAGTTAGATGCAGACACCTCAAGCTCTTGTATGAGGTCATGTTTACACTGCTCTGCTTCTTCCTCAGTAAAAAGGGAGGTCTTATACCTCGGGTCCAACATGGTTGCCCATATGTACCTGGGGTCATGAAGTGTAGGGGACATTTTAGTCACCATTGCTTCCTTTAAAGACTTGAGCATATTGTCAATACCCATGGTTTCATCAAAAAGCATATCTATTTTTCGGTTGAGTATGTGAATGAGTGGAATGACCTGACCTAGTGTTGCTGTGCGATTGCTCATCTCCCTGCAGGCTACCTTGAAAGGCTTAAGAGCATTGCAGACTGACTGCATGACTTCCCACTGGTCACAGCTTATCAGTTCCCTGAAATTGCACTCTATTGACATCTCATCAATGGCTTTCTTTTGCTCTACTAATCGCTCAAGCATAAAATATGATGTTTTCCACTTAGAGGGAACATCCTGAACCAGCTGGTTTTCAGGTAACTGATAAGTTTTTTGCAGCTCTGCCAACTTCTCCTTTGCTTTAGCAGAACGATGCACTCTCTCACAGATTTTCCGAGCAATACTAAGCAAGTTCTGAACCATCCTCTGACTTTTTATGGCTTCATTAACAATGAGGTCTATGCTATGAACAAAGCACTGCATGGTGGTGTGATCACTGCTCTCTAGTATGCTTCCAATAGTTTGATTATCTGTTACAGTAAATCCAATTTTAAGGCCCGAGGAACCAATCCAGGTGTCCCAAAGATATTCAAGCTGCTTCTGTATGTTCAGCACATTGTAGTCACAGTCAATTGAAGAAACACCAAGGAGGGCTGAGCAGTGGAAATCTTGCCCCTGAGGCAGAACTTGAGACTCAAATGTTACCCAGTGGGCTGTAAGAATCAAGTACTCTTGGGTTTGGCTGCTCACCCAAACACTTGTCGTGAAATGAATGATTCCACCTTCGGCCTCCTTGAGGTGGGTCAGAACTACTTCTTTCACGCTTCCATACATTTCTGGGATTGCAGTGCTGGTAAAGTAGGATGAGGAAGGTAGAGAATACTGTGGCTGGAGATATTCCAGTAGTCGGTTCAGGCCAACATTTTCCACTACAGTTGATGGCTGAAGATCCAGTGCAAGCATTTCAGCAATGAGTTTGGTGATTTTTTTGGCAGCTGGGTGGCATTCACTGAACTTATCTGCATTCTCCTCATAAGTAGAAATGTCCATGAGCTCCTGCTCAACTTGAATTCCAGCAGATGACACATCACCTGAGATATTACTATTATTTTCAAGCACATGTCCATGAAATCTCTGCATGTGCCTAAATAAGCAACTAGTGCCTAAATTGGTTGTCTTTTTGCCTCTGCTAATTGTGCGGCTACAGTGCAAACAGACCACCTTTGTTGGGTCCGCAGAGGAAATGGAAAAGTGATTCCATAGCTTTGAAGTCTTTTTGCTGAAAACAGGCAGGGTGTGTTGTTTGTTCTCAGCAGCAGGGCTGTCCGTTGCATTTGTAGTCATGTCGTCCTCTGCAGCAGGAGTACAATGGGGAGACTGAGGTGAGGAAACTTTGTCATTTGTGCTTTTTTGGGTTTTGAGAACATCAGGATGTCGTCGCATCAAATGTCTCATTAAACAGCTTGTGCCAAAGTCCCCTCGTTTACCACGGCTTATAACACAGGGACAATATCGACACAAAGCTTTGAGTTGGTCAACAGGAGAGACAATGAAATGATGCCATACTTCTGATTTCACCCGTTTCATTATTTTTTTGTTTTGTTGAAAAACTGAGCTCTGATCTTGGGATATACTGTGCCCCTCACGGTGTTCCTCTGGAGAGGATGACAGAGGTATATTTTCCCCTTTCAGTCTAAAAGATGCATCAATTGAGGAGGACTCTTGTCCAGACTGATATGTAGCATCATTTGCCTCATCTTCAAGAGTCATATGCTCACTGTCATCATTGGGCACTTCGTCTGATATGACATCAGAGCGATGTGAGGTACAGAGGAATTCCTTTTTGAACTCTGTGGAGTCTTGTGTGTGCGAGAGTAATGTTGGTGGAGTGGTGTAAGGTGGAGGAATGCTTGAGCCCTGTCCATTTTCTTCAATGACTATGTCTCGATGGGCCCGCCACATGTGGCGAATAAGGCAGCTCGTCCCCAAGTCTTTCCCATTTTTGCCACGACTGAATTCATTCATGCAGTGAATACACACTGCTTTCGAGCTGTCAGCAGGGGATAAATAAAAGTGTTTCCACACTGCCGAGCGCCGCCGGGAACTTGAGCTCTTAGGGGCTGATCCAGGGCATTCACTTCCCAAGTCTGTGGCATCATCATTATGGTTGTTTAAGGAATGTGGGGATGGAACCACACTAGAGTCACTCTTGACGCTCTTTTCTGCTTTTGGTTTGACCTTTTGTAAAGAGTCTTTGGACACTATGTCTGTGGCCTCGGATAGAATGGAGGACAGTAGAGTATGGTTGTCTGTAAGGGGTTTGATGCTTACAGACAAGTCTCCATTGTTTGGTGATATATTGGGAGGTATTAAAGATGAATTATTGGACAAATTATTTAATGAGTCACTGTCTTGCAGAAGAACAGTGGGGTGAGCCCTTCGCACATGCCTCATTAAACAACTAGTACTGAGATCTTTCTCATTTTTACCCCGGCTGAACTCTTTCATACAGTAATTACAGATTGCTTTGGTACTATCACGTGGTGATATGAAAAAATGGTTCCAAGCAGGAGATTTTTTTCTAGGGTTAAGGGGACTTCTTATGGATGATATAAGGCTTTGTGTGACAGCATCCATTGCAACATCATACAGAGTACTCGAGTACCCACTGAACAAGCTACCATAATCATCATCATAACTTCTGGTGGCAAAGGGGCCAAAGGCCCCATCAAATGATAACTTTTCATCATCCTGAGCGATTTCACCCGTTTCATTTGGTTCTGCTTTGATACATACACTTGTTTCAATTTCTGAATTATTTATTTCAATGTTCTGGCTCTTATTTGAAATAGCTGGGGATGTTTGAGAGTCATGCTTTTCACAACTTTCTGCTGTTGAATCCTCTGTTGAAAGCCCATCGACCTCAGAAGATCCATCTTCCTCTGTGCCCTCAAATGACAAAGACACCAAAGAGGGATCTTTTGCCAGTGTCTCAGAGGGACAAGTGTGGGGTTCTGCTTCCAATACCTCTTGAGGAGTAATTCTGTATGATTTAAACACATAACCATCTTTCCCTTCTATTTTTAAACAGGTTCCTTTGGCCTCTATTCTCTTGTTATCTTTGGAGCCATTATGCTCGTGGCTTATATCCTCAGTCTTCTGTGAGAGGCCGTCCTCTCCATCCATTATCGCAGAAAGAATTTCTGCAGGGAAAGAAAACCTCTATTCAAAGCAGATTTTTAAGTGTTCAAGTGTCATGGGTGTGGTTCTTTCTTCCATCCAGATGTTTACTTTAACAAGTTATTTCTGAGCCCAGATGCAACAGATAAGTTGACCTCCATTTAGGATAGTGTAAATCAGAATTGTAAAAGGTTTGTTTGTGTTCATTTGTAGAGCTTCTGCCGTCTGGTTTCCTCTCGCGCACCTGAAAAATTAGATGGGTTTTCTTAAATTATTATTTAAGATAGAAGAACATTAAAATAATTAATTATAATTAATAATTAAAAATACAATTAACAGTTTAAAGGACTCAAAGTTCATCGCTTTCACTTTCACTTTCAACTGGATGTGTGCTTATATCTATACACCTTTCATTAAAAATGTTATATACACATTGACAAAAAATGTATTAAACATAACTCAGAGCCACTTTTTATAAGTAGTTTTTATAAGACATTTTAAACGCATTATTGTTAATTAGTAATAAAATTATTATTGAATTTTATCTGTTTGAATCAGTCTGACGATTTAAATTAATGAAATCACTGACTGACCTGAACTGCAAAACATCATTACATTCAGAGATATCTGTCTTGAGAAGTAGTTTTGTGTATTTAAGGTTTATGAAACTTGCTAACTGGTTGTGTGGAACTCACTCTCTGCTAACTCTCTCACTCTCTGATGTCACGCATTTATACCAATCACTGTCAAACGGTCATCAAAAAGGTGTTCAGGATACCATGGAGGACTATCCAAAATGTAAAACAGAACAACTTTTTGTTGGCAACAATTTTTTTTGTTAGCAACAAATTGCTGGATATTTCACTGGTTAGATATTGGAAAATTATATTATTATTATTGTGTTAGGAATAACACTGGTTCTGTTCTCTCTTTTCAGCTTTGTAAGTATTTCCAATGAAAATAACCATATAGGCCTAACAGACAGTTAGTTAGTGAGTTATCAGCATAAAATAAAAAATAATTATCTTATTTATGGCCGGTATTACTATTGGTGCATATATATTTGGGATCAGTAGCTATGATCAATCATACATGAATATTATATGATAATATACAACCCATTCATTCATGTGAACATAATGATACTTTAAAATGAATGGGAAACCTGTCCAACATTGAAATAATTATATAACCTGCATAAGGCTGCTATGGATGCCTACAGATCTGTAATGATTTTGTGCACTTTGAAGCCTTCCGAATGCGCTATGCCTGCAAAAGTGCTGTGCTTGTATACATATTCTGAGTGACAGCTTTAATCTGGACCTGTAACTACACAGAGCTTTGAGAAAGCTATACCGTGATATCCACACATACTTAATTTCTTGCAACAGTGTTTATTGACCCAGTGTTTATGACCCAATGGTATATTTTTCTCTATATAAACTGTTACTATTTGAATCCTTGGTGTGTGTTTTTTTTTTTCGAAATATCTCCATACTTAAATTCATACAGCCCTTTCCTGGTTTTCACCTGTTCATAACGGAACATAGCAATAAAGATAAACAAAACGTCAGTTGTTGTCATCAAGGACAATCTGGCCTATTACAGCAATGAATAGCAAAAATAAAATATATATTATGTGTCAAACTATGCTAAAATACTTCAAAGTGGAATTTGTTTTATTTGGTGTAAAGAGTAACGTTATATTAAATAACGTTTACATTTTCTGTCAGTTGTCACGACATATTAAGGCATAAATTAAAAAAGAAAATCAAAAATATACACTGAGCATCCTACTATGATAATTATGACCGTATGCTGTTGTATGTTCCATGTAGTTCGAATAAAATTATATACAATTTATCTGAGGTGTTTCTAGGAAGGAAGTTGGGGTGCTGCTTGAGGTACTCGTCCTCAACACACGCTCTCACGAGATGTAGGCGCTAGCTAGAGCGACACATGCTAGCGGCTAGTGCACTAGCTCGCAGACAAAACAACAGGAAAACACTTCACGCTTCTCTCTTGCCATATGGACATAAAACTCGACTTACTTGTGTGTTTTCTTATTATTAAATGTGTAAATACGACTGCTTGGGGATTGAAAATGCCTACGTGGAATCATTTAATCACGTAGAAAGAGCGTATTTGACTTAGTGACAACTCAATTGTGTGGTTACGTTAGGCCACACAGGACATAACCTGATGAGGCAGAACCGGATCCTGGTCGCACAAAACAGAGAAGCTCGTCGAACTAGCCGGGTCACTGGATCTAAACCAAAATCATGCATGCGTCTTCCCGAGACAATCGAGTAAAGACATAAGTATTATAAGCTTACCTTTGTGTCCTGAGGTTTACTTAAATGAGTGTCGGCTGTGAAATGGTTAAATAAAGAGCACGGTCGATCCAGTGTTGTAATTGAGTTGGTTGCTTTGTCTCCTGTGCCGTAAACAGTGCGCTGTAGTAGCGCCACACGGCGTCAGACGGAAGAAACATGGCTCTCTGGCGTCACAGAGGCTTTCGATATAGTGGGTGGGGTTACTAAAACAAAACTACAGCCATTTCTATTCCATAGCCGATAAGAGGTCATCATCATGTAAATAAAATTACGAAGCAACAGATTCTACACTTTGCATACTTATGCATAGACGCTCAAACCACAGATAACAAATAACGAGGGTTTACTAAGGCAAACACACGGGGTTTCTTGACCTCAGGGTCTCTCTCAGGGGCAGTCAGGCACCAGCAGGGGTGGGGCAAAACACACAGGCCCTTTGATGTTTAAATGTGTTTTTAGGTCAATTTAAAACGTGTAATTTTTCTGGATTTTTGCTGTTTATGAGATACTATAGTCTATTGTCCTCAAACAATTTTCTATTTATTTGTATTTACTGTTTGCAAATTAAATGATAAATATGTTTGTGTTCCTAGAGGTTCATGCAACAATGTAATTGAGATTTTGAGGATGGAAATTATTATTATTTTTATTGTTGTACAATAACAATATAATCATTAAGCTGAAACAATTAAAATGCATAACAAAATCATGCCAGTATTATAAATAAATAATATAAATTGTACAAATACAGAACATGATATAATATAAAATTAAATCACGCATGTTTTGTCAAATTGATTCTTTGGAAATAAATTTTCATGAGAAGAAAAATGTATGTACATATATATATATATATAAAGTTAAAGAACATTAAAACATTTTCCTTTAGGAAATATCACGGTCACAATGAAATAAAATAGTCTAGCCTGTGTGACCCCATGAGCGAGCTGGGTACGTCATGACGCCATGCGTCGCGGGTGGGACGTCTGTTCGTAGTGAACCGTCCGCATTGTTGTTGGTTGCAGGCGAAGAATAGTATAGGAAACGACGCTGTCTTTGAATGGTAATCGAACTAAGCGTTTTCGTAGTGATT
Organism: Schizothorax lantsangensis; assembly: GCA_027422415.1. Lineage (NCBI taxonomy): Eukaryota > Metazoa > Chordata > Actinopteri > Cypriniformes > Cyprinidae > Schizothorax > Schizothorax lantsangensis. Next base: position 8,115,743 of record CM049849.1, read on the forward strand.
ATTAGTTCATAATTATAGTCCTGGCGGCCGCTGTGGTTAAGCGTTTGCAGCATTCCAGATTTATCCATGCAGATTTAAATTGGTGGTCCTTGGATGAGAGCATTGTGTACGGAATAACTGCAGGCCACCTCGTCAGAAAGCTGCCCCTTTCTTTATTCAGCAGATCAGAGGTAAAATGATCGATCATAAGATAACCGTCGTTGTTTTGCGATTTGCACCTGTTTTATAATGCATGGGAATATAAAGAGATACGATTTGAATGTGCATCTTCATAGTGTCTCAAAACATAGCGAACTCCCTACATGGACAGTATTTTAGGGTATAGGCGACCCCCAAAACGCTGCTGTGATGTTTATTTTTTTTTTCGATTGGAATGTTTGGGATGCACATAAAATGGCCAAAATGTTTTGAATTGTACGTCGGAATGATGTCTCTGATCTCGCTTGTGATGCCCGAAAATGCGTCCTAATTGCGCCTTCAATGCTAATCAATGCTAATACCTAATACCTTGGTAAAACTGTAGTTGAAGTAGAAATACCCTGGGCTTTTGTGCCGTTGTATACATCAGTAGCAAAGTAACATACATAATTGTACCATGGTAACAGTACTTTTGAATAACTTCCTCCACTGTGACATGGATTATTTAGATTCAGTCATGTAAATCAGCATGGCTTAATTTTTGTGGGATGCATCTACATCTAATTCGGATGCACTGTTGTATCAGGAATAACACTGGTTCTGTTCTCTTTTCAGCTTTGTAAGGATCCCCAATGAAAAGAAAATCTCCACCTCACAAAGTATTCTCCCCTCAGCGGCTACCTTCCCCTATCAAACTTTCCTCAAACCGTGAGACGCTGACTTACGCCCAGGTCCAGAGGATGGTCGAACTAGAAATTAATGGCCGGTTGCAGCGGATCAGCATCTTTGACAAGCTCTACATCATCACGGATGAGGATCCCATTGCACAGGAAATTATGGAGTGTACCAGCAATAAGGAGAATGCTGAAAAACACCAGCAGGTCTTGGTACGTTCTGCACGCCTCAGAAACAACCAGCAGAAAAAGAGCGCTGCTGTCACCGCACAAAATGCTTTAGTGCAAGGCAGCACTCTTCTCGAGCCCAAATTCCGCACAGTGGATTACAATCTCCCAGCAATCCCACGCAGACCTTCTACATACTACAAGTATGAGGAGAAAACTTCAGAAGAGCAGAATGAGGAGGTGGAATATGATATGGACGAAGAGGACTATGCCTGGCTTGAGCTGGTCAATGAGAAAAGAAAGAATGAAGGTCTTAACCCGGTTTCCCCTAATGCCTTTGAGTTCCTTCTTGACCGTTTTGAAAAAGAATCATTTTTAGAGAGTCAGGGCCAACAGAGTCTACAGTCCTTAATCGATGAAGATGCTGTTTGCTGCATATGCATGGATGGAGATTGCATGGACAGCAATGCCATCCTGTTCTGTGATATGTGCAATCTAGCCGTTCATCAGGATTGTTATGGTGTTCCATATATTCCAGAGGGACAGTGGCTTTGCCGACATTGTCTGCAGTCCCCAACACAACCCGCTAACTGCATCCTCTGCCCTAACATGGGAGGAGCGGTCAAAAAGACAGAAGATGACCAGTGGGGTCATGTTGTTTGTGCTTTATGGGTTCCCGAGGTTGGGTTTTCCAACACAGTCTTCATTGAGCCTATTGATGGTGTTTCAAATATTCCGCCAGCTCGATGGAAGCTTACCTGCTACCTCTGTAAAGAAAAAGGTGTTGGGGCTTGTATCCAGTGCCACAAAGCGAACTGCTACACTGCTTTTCATGTCAGCTGTGCACAGAAGGCTGGTCTCTTTATGAAGATGGAGCCTATTAAAGAGTTGACTGACTCAGGTGTACCCACTTTCTCGGTGAAAAAGACAGCCTACTGTGGGGCCCACACTCCAAATGGCTCCATTAAAAGACCGCTTACAATTTATAATGAAACTAAGACAAATGGCAGACTTTGTCAGTCAGTGGACAAAAAGAGCGGCAGGACAAGATTAAAAAAACAGAAGAGACTTAAAAACAATGAGGTGGAATTTGTAGGCCCAGTTCCAAATGCATCTGTACCCAGTTTTTCACCTGAAAGGTTTGTTCGAATCTTTGATTTTACAAAAGCTGGTGAGATGTTGGACTCTTTTAAGCCATTTCAGTGCAAATATCAAGACTTTTAATTTCATTGTATACTGTCATATTCTCCTACAGGTTAAACACAATCCTCAATCAAGTTTCTTTACAGAAGAAGAAGGCATTTGGTGAACTTGTCTTGAATTATTGGATACTTAAAAGACTTTCAAGGAATGGAGTGCCACTCAACAGACGCCTCCAAACTAGCCTACATTCCCAGAAAAACACACAGCCGGTAAGTACAGTCAAACCAAAATTTATTCAGACACTTTCAACATTTCTCACATTATCACAGTTTATTCACTATAGTTTAGAAAATGGTAATAAAATATGACAAGAACTCAGAGTTAAACTGTGTCAAAACAAATCTTGATAATGTCAGATAACTTGATAAATAAATTCATCTTGATAGAAAGGTATGCAATGGATTACAATCAACCAAAAATTATTCAGCTGTTAAATTTAAGTACACAATTAGATAATACCAATTTAGGTCAACCAATTACCAAGCAATGCTTAATTTTGTGCAGTCTGTGGTGTAAAAAGGTCACATTAGCAATTAAAGAAAAAGCACTTAAGCAAAACATGGTCAGGTGAAAGTGTCTGAATAACTTTTGGTCCCACATTTTTATCAACTTCACTGTATGAAGAATTTTTGGGTATAATATGTCAGAGTTTATTTATTAATTATTTATTACTTCATTTTGCTATCCTCACTTACATAAATGAACTATAGTGCCCTGTACCCACTAGTAAAAAAAAAATCTAATTATATCTGGTGTCTGAATAATTTTTGGTTTGACTGTATATCCTTATGCAGCGTTGTAGGAATAATTCACACAAAAATGAAAATTTGCTAAAAATGTACTCACCCTCAGACCAAGTAGACAGATGAGTTTGCTTCATCTAAACAAATTTGGAAAAATGTAGTTTTAGATCACTTGGGCTCTCATTTTGATGGCACCCATGCACTACAGAGGATCCACTGGTGAGCAAGTGACGTAATGCTCAATTTCTCAAAATCTGTTCCAATAAAGAAACCAAGTCATCTATATCTTGGGTGGTCTGAGGGGGAGTAAATTTTCAGCAAATATTCATTTTTAGGTGAAATATTTCTTCAAGCAACACTGACACATGGCCATGCATGCTTATACAGTACATTGTAATAACATAGTTTGCTTGAATTTGATAACATCGTAATGACAGAAACAGACAGAAGAGGAAACTGAAGCATTGAAGGAGCAGCTGAAGGCAGTGGCAATGGTTGAGACATGACCTTGAGCGAACAAGACTCCTGCTTGAGCTGATAAGGAAGAGAGAGAAACTCAAGAAAGAAGATGTATGAGAACAATATGCTGCTTTATATCAAGACAAGTTTTTGTAACAGTAACATTTGCTAATGTTAATTGTTTGCATATTTGTGTTCTTGATGACTCTTGTGGTTATGTTGCAGATTATGCTTCAGCAGACATTAATGGAGGTCCAACTCACTCCTTTCACTGTCCTTCTGAGGACTGTGCTGGATCAGTTACAGGAGAAAGACCAAGCACACATTTTTGCAGAGCCTGTTAGCATTAAAGAGGTTTGTCTGCATTTTCCTGAACTTTGACTTAAAAAAAAAAAAAAAAGTCATAAGGTATTTCAGTATGCACAGTGTCTTTAAGCATAAAGTATGCGATTTAAACATCCAGTTTCAGAACAAGAACATAGGACAAGCACACTTTTCAAGGAAAAGTTTTGCTTATAGAATTTTTAAAGCAAAACCGGGGTGCACAATATACACTACCATTAAAAAGCTTAAACAGTAAGATTTTTTTTAAATAACTTTTTTCTTTTGAACTTTACTTTTATTCATCAAAGAATCCTGAAAAAAGTATCACATGTTCAAAAAAATAATAATTAAACGGCACAACTGTTTCCAACACTTATAATAAATCAAGCATATTAGAACGATTTCTGGAATTTGGAAGCACATAAAAAAAAATCTTACTGTGTTTCTCACAATGATTTCATTATTGATATAGGACTTTAAAGGTTTTTCAAAATACAACATGTTTTTAATATTTATAATTTTTTGTGAAGAGGCTTCAGAGTCTGTGCCACTTATCAGAATCACTGATTCATCCTTTTTTGTGTGTTCCTCACAGGTGCCTGACTATATGGACCACATCTTGCACCCTATGGATTTTTCCACCATGAGGAAACGCATTGATGCACAAGGCTACAAAAATCTGGATGAATTTGAAGCTGACTTCAATCTCATTACTGAAAACTGCATGAAGTACAATGGCAAGGATACATTCTTCTACAGGGCAGCTGTTAGATTAAGAGACCAGGGTGGAGCTGTTCTAAGGAAAACTCGCGGAGATGTTCAGAGAATCGGCTTTGATTTTGAAACTGGCATGCACCTGCTTGAACCACCTAAGATCGAACCATCTGCACCTTTCTCCTGGGAAGATGGTAAATACACAAAATCTGTAGTCTCAATGTTTTTTGCTTGGTATGATTTGTAAAAGGTAATTCCTTGTGGACATAAAGCAAACTATACTCAGTGCACCCCCTGTGATAGTATGAGATCATTGGATATGTGTACATGTAAAACAAAATGAAAATCACACATGCATATCCACCCATTGTTTTTCTTTCATGTGTTCTTCAAAATATAGCTAAACAAATGTACTTATTCAAGCATGTCTTTGTTTAACCAATGACGTTTCTTGTCAAATGTCACCATGCGACGTACTTCTCAGTTTAGTGCTTCCTTGAAATTAAGAATCACTAATAGAATCAGTAAATTTGAAGAGTTATGTCAGATCAGAATGATCACAGTTTTTTTGCATTTCCCATCCCTACATTTTAACAAATCAATCAAAAATTGTTGCCTTTTTACTCTTTCAGTGGACCGCTTATTGGTTCCAGCCAATCGAGAGCACATGTCATTGGAAGAGCAGCTGAGGGAGCTACTGGAAAAGTTGGATCTGACTACAGCAATGAAATCCAGCCCATCACGGAGCAGACGACTAAAGCTGCTTAAGAAAATCATTAGTGATGTGAGGATGGAGCTGAGTTTGAAGAAGGCTCTTCCTGCTGTTGAACTGGAGAATGCTGCAGAAGAAGAAGCCGGCCAAATCCTTCAAAAAGGTTTGTTTGAAAAATGTTGGTGTAAATGTTTTTCAAATAATAACCAGCTCAACATCGGTCAAATCCTTGTGGGTATCACTTTGACACAACAAGCGACTCAAGTTCAAGTCCCATCTCATGGTCATACTGATCCTATCCCTCTCCTGTCGCTTCCTGCCTCTGCTCAGCTGTCCTGACCAATAAACGCTTAAATGCCCCAAAATACACTTAATATAAACAAGCAAACTACTTGATTAAAATCGCAGTTTGTGTCTTTGGTATTGGCTAAGGTAAGCATCACTAATATTTTTGGCAAGTGATTTGCACTGAGACATATAATGAAAAAGATAAGTACAGCAAACTTTTTAATAATTTGATTCTAGTGGAAAAGGAAAGGAAGAGGGGAGCTCAGGGTGTATGAGGATAGATGTTTATTCAAATGGTATTCTGTCCCTTGGCTTCATTGTCTCTAGTCCAGGTTTTTAGGTTCATTGTTTTATTGCATGGTGTTTCTGAGAAAGATCAGTCAAGGAAATCAAGGTATAACCTGAAGTAGTCTAAAGAGGTGAAAAATAAAATATTGACATACAATAGATTGTAAAGCCTTAAGCAACTACGTAACAATACTGTAAAAACACTCTTTGGAATAGGGCTGCATGATGTATTGAAAAAAAAAAAAAAAAATTGCTATGGCATATGGTTTGTGTAAATTATCAAAACGCAAATGCTGCGATTTAATCAAATGAATAAATGCACCTCAGGTTTCAGATTGAAGCTTGGTGTTGTGTGTGAATGAACACAGACTTTTTTCACTCTGGGGAAAAAAATATATTATTTAACTTAAAAAAATAGTTAACATTTAAAATAGTTAACAGTTAGTAAACTAATAGTTTAGATAAATAATAGTTTAGATTTGTTCTATGAAGTGAAATTCCTTTTTATTAAATATTTTATTATTACAGGATAGTTCTTTAATATTTTTATTTAATAATAATCTCTATAAAATCATATTTATTTTATAGTGACACTATAGGTCAAAAACATTTTTTCCCCAAATCATTCAGCCTTAAAAGGATGGTTTACATTATTTTTGTTTAAAAAATGTCATCTTTCTGCTCTTTTGAATTTTCTTATTTTTTTCTTATACAAATGCACTCCCCTACAATATCACACAAATCATTCTAGAATTTATTATTTCCAAATATTCAGGTCATTCAAGCTATTCATGTCATTTGGTGAAATATTGTTTTTCCAATATTGTGCAGCCATATGGAACACTCCTTGGAACATCTTTGGAACCTTGCTGTATTGATGTAGCAACCACATAGTAAAACACTAGTAACCACCAAGAGCACTCTACTAGCACATGGTTCTTCAATCCTCTTCCTGGTGTGCCACTGTCCTGTTTCAACCCTAATCAAACACACCTGAACAAGCTAACATGGTCTTCAGGATTACTAGTAAATTACAGGCAGATGAGTGTGATCAGGGTTGAAACTAAACTTTGCATGACAGTGGCCCTCCTGAAGCAGGATTGAAAAACCCTCCCTTTGCAACTGCATGACATTGCACTGTAAACACACACTAGCAACTTGATAGCATTATCCTGGCAACCACCAACAATACTGATCACATTTTCTGAGAAAATGTAAAAACTTTAGTTTGTTCTTTCTTAGAAAATGAAAAAAATCTAGTTTGTTGTCACTGAATTTAATCTGTCACACGCTGTTTTTCTTACAATATTTGACAGTATTTCCTTGTTTCATGGCAGGTGATAAATCTGTCCCACCTAAGCTTGAGCCATCTGTTTCTGTGCCGCCTTTCATTAATGTGGGATGTCACTCTGAGCCACCCAAACTGAAACCCATTGAACCCAGTCCTGACAAAAACCGGCACTACCAGGATGACATTTCCCAGTCACTTAATGGACACTCCCATCTGCAATTAGAGGACAGCGATGTCAGTGTATTAGCTACATCAACTCTGGCCGAGCCATCAAGCCCAGTAAACCGACGGACGTCTGTGCTTTTCCACAAATCAAAAAGTACAAGCCCACATAAGCCCATGAGAGGTGGTGAAACTCCAAAGGGCAGTTCTCGGCTAGGCACAAAAACATTCTTGTCAGTCGTCATACCACGCCTAGAGACATTGCTTCATTCTAGGAAGAGACCACGTAGTACCAGTAGAGACAGTGTTGAGGACGAATCGCCCATCAAACGCATGGACACAGGTAGAAACTGCAGGAAAACAAACCAAAAGGGCAAGACCGATACAGTATGATTGATATAAATGCACATTACAGTTTTTTTCAATTGCTAACAAGCATTTACCAATACTTAAAGTACTTTTTCTAAACGCTTAAAGGAAAACGCCACCGTTTTTCCATATTCCAATATGTTCTTCCCTCAACTTAGACGAGTTGATATGTACCTCTCCCGTCTCAGTCTGTGCACTTAATCGCTCTAGCGCGCGGCACCACTATGCTAGCGTTTAGCTTAGCACCATTCATTCCTTAGGATCCAAACTGGGATAAATTTAGAAGCCACCAAACACTCCCTTGTTTTCCCTATTTAAAGACGTTTACATGAGTAGTTACACGAGTAAGTATGGTGACACAAAATAAAACGTGGCGATTTTCTAAGCGGATAAAAATGATAACTATAATGTGTGGCGGAAGAGCACTTTGCAGCACTTCGACCTCGGCGCAGTAATATCATCACTCCTGAAAACTCTCCCTCTCCCTCTTCCGTCAATACAACCAACGTGGCCTTCACTATCAGGGAGAGGGGGAGGGGGAGTTTTCAGGAGTGATGATATTACTGCGCCGAGGTCGAAGTGCTGCAAAGTGCTCTTCCGCCACACATTATAGTTATCATTTTTATCCGCTTAGAAAATCGCCACGTTTTATTTTGTGTCACCATACTTACTCGTGTAACTACTCATGTAAACGTCTTTAAATAGGGAAAACATGGAAGTGTTTGGTGGCTTCTAAATTTATCCCAGTTTGGATCCTAAGGAATGAATGGTGCTAAGCTAAACGCTAGCATAGTGGTGCTGCGCGCTAGAGCGATTAAGTGCACGGACTGAGACGGGAGAGGTACATATCAACTCGTCTAAGTTGAGGGAAGAACATTGGAATATGGAAAAACGGTGGCGTTTTCCTTTAACACAGCAACACACCTACATCACACAATTAGCCAAATTGTTAATTTTCCGGCCAAAACCACATTTTGTTAAATAAATACAAACTCTACATTTCAAAATGCTGAATACCTTTTTCTACATATACTAACTCTATAAAAACACAGCAAACCTGATTCAAAATTGAATCATTTGGTCAAAACATTAGCACTAGTTTCTATCCAATAGAAACATATAGTCAATCATAGCACAGTGACTGGCAAAATACTAACAGTTGATAGCTTTACAAAAACTGCATTGTCATGTTTCAGTTCTACCTGCATATAATAGACAATATAAAAATTCATAGTTTTTTTGTAATTTAGCCTTCAGTTTACCTTCAGCTGATACCCATTTTACATTTTTAAGTGTTGAATGTGTTCATTCTTGGCAACATCTAAAACTGAATGAGTCATTACTTTATAGAATGTACAATAGAAAAAATAGGTTCCCATATGCAGAAATTCAATTGGAACCTTGATTGAAATTGCTTTCCAGTGAGTGGGGGTTGGATGTTGATGGTGCCCCCATGGTAGCTGATGCCAGTGATCAACAAAAATTCCAACATACATGGCCTTTGGTTACTATGCAAGCTTGTTTCCATCACAGATTAAAAATGTAAAAACAGTAATCACAATTCAGACTTCTATTATTGGAATTGTGAGTTTAGCCTACATCTTGCAATTCAGACTTTATCAGAATTGTGAGATACTATAAATTCACAATTGCAAGAAAAAAGTCAGAATTCTGAGATAAAGTCACAATTACCCATTAACCTTTATATTCCATGGCAGAAATAAGCTTTCATAAGTTCCACATGTGTAAGGGGAAAAAAACAAACAAACAAAAATGCACAGTCCAACACACATTCTCGCTCATCTCCCCTACCTCTTCTCCCTTTTTCTAATCCAACTACTCATCTCCATTTTTTTTCTCTCTCTCTCTAATTCTGTGTTGTTCTGCATCCACAAAACCAATTCAAAGAGGTCTTTTTTACTCTGTTGTTGATGTAATGGAAAGAGCTTCAAAACCTGATTATTCCACAACTGAGACTGGAATGAGCTATTTCTAAATATTTCAGTGATCTGTTACTTATAAAATATTGTAACAACTGATAAGCATTTTTATGGAGAGATTTTTCAATACTTTTGAGCTGCTGTTGTAGCATAAATAGAAGCTTTATACTATATTTAAGGTTTGGAACATTAGGTCTTCATTTCTGACATGCTGTGTTTAAGCATTTGTAAATGAGACAAAAAAGATCTGTGATTTTGGTTTTGGGTAAGCTTGTATGAAAAGAAAATAAGCATTTTAGAAACATGGTAATTGACTGCATATTGTGTGAAAACAACACAAATTGTGTTAATGGCATGGTAACAGATGGATATTGTGCTAATTGTGTTTAGAGTTTTGAAAATGTGACTAGAGATTGGACAAAAGGATGTTAGCAATTGAAAAAAACTGTAATAATAAATTCACTTTTTTAACAAGCCAAAGTGTATTTGAGGCTTTTTAGAATCAGGTCACTAGAATTGCATCATGGGAAAGTGTAATATCGGGTGATTTCCTGGGTCAAAAAGTGGTCTTGCGTGTCAGTAATAGACATGTGCTGTGTGATTTGTCATATAAACAACCTGTCTGCTATTAAAGTCTCACAAAGCTAAGTAGTTCAAGTAAACACAGTTGTACCCACTACTGTGCTTACTTGAACTACTTAGCTTTGTGAGTTTCGTTATTAGTTTCAACACTAGTTTCAATAGATTAAATGGGAATGATTTCTCTCTCGTTCTCTCTTCCTTGTGTCTTTCAGGGCTGTCAAATGGTTTTGATCTGGAGCCGGAGAAAGAATTGGATTCTTGCAGGCAGTTGGAGCCTCGGCGCAGGTGCGCATCTGAATCCAGCTTGTCCTCAAGCAGCAGGTGGGTAGTTGACAAGTACTTTTGAAAGGATGAAATGTGCAGTGGTGTGACATGCTATATTCCATCGAAAATGATTTTCAACAGCATTTTGCTTATTTCATGTCTCGCAGGGAATATTAAAATGATGTGAAGACAAATTAAATGGTGTCTAGTAAAGCTGCATCATGTGGGGGAAAATCTAATTGCGTTTTCTGAATTTTGAATTGCTATTGTGATTACCAAAAATAAATAAATACAGGTTTGCTTGTGTTTGCTTTTAGGGCTATACAATTTAGCCAAAATTGTGTGATGATGTATCAATATGCCTATGAAACCCTTATTTAACACACTTTAACATCCTCACTAAAAAGCTGTAGTGGATTTTTTATGTAGTGGATTATATATATATAGATAGATAGATAGATAGATAGATAGATATTGTTGGGGCAATAATAAAAACAGTCAATGTAATTTTTTCAACAACTTTTATAAGATTCTTCTTCTTTTAATTATCATATTTTAATTGAAGGTTAGACTTTTTTGTAAATAAATATTATTAAAGAAAGACTATGAGCAGAAACACCAAAGACTTTTGACTTGACAAATAAAATAGATTTTTCTATGGCCTGTTAATCTTATGGCTCATTTCCACTGAGCGGTACGGTTCGGTACAGTACGGTACGGTAAGCAATTATGTCCGTTTCGACTGTCAGAAGTTGTGAATGGTACCAAAATAGCGAACCGTACCGTACCATTTTTTTGGTACCCTTCCGTTGGGGTACCTAGCACAGCAAAGGGTACCAAGAGGGTGGAGCTAAACTCACTGCAGAACGTTGATTGGTTGACTAGAATCGTCACTTTTGCGTGATACAAGGGGATAAAGCTTCTCCTTCACTCGTTCCGCTCTTCTGTGTTCGGCTTATTACAGGGTGCGCAAACACAAAAAAATATAACAGTGTATTTTATAGTTTTATATTTTCACACAGAAAATAGCCGTTTCTCAATATGCGTTCTTGTGGACTTGTGAAACGTCATTGCCCAAAAACCTGCGTAATTTTCAAAATATTACTGTTATTCTGTCATGAAATGTAGTTTTAAGAGTTTTTCAGGCGAGAATGTAGTTGTTTAAAACTCAAATCTGCGGTTTATTTATAAATATATAGCACCTATTTGAGAATTTGCTATGCTGATTTCGGAGCTCCAGGCGATCACCGGGCGCTCGGTGCTCATGTATCCGCCTAGAGCAGCCTTACGCTCGGCTAGTCCTTACGACATTTGCCGCTGACTCTGATGTCTGTTGTGATTAAACATGAGATACAATTCGTTTTGTGCATATTAAAAGGGATAGTTCACCCAAAAATGAAAATTCTGTCATCATTTACTCACCATCAAGTAGTTCCTAACCTGTATGAATGTCTTTGTTCTGCTGAACACAAAGGAAGATATTCTGAAGAATGTGGGAAACAGAGCAGTTCTGGGGCACCATTGACTTCCATAGTATTTTTTTTCCTACTATGGAAGTCAATGGTGCCCCAAAACAGCCTGGTTACAAACTTTCTTCAAAATATCTTCCTTTGTGTTCGGCAGAACAAAGAAATTCATACAGGTTTGGTACTACTTGAGGGTGAGTAAATGATGACAACATTTTCATTTTTGGGTGAACTAACCCTTTAACAGGCATTTGTGGTCTCATGAATCTATTATTTGTTCCTGGTCATATCGTTTTGACTGAGAACAAAGTTTAACTTTATATTTATTTTGAACTTTACTGTATAACTTATAGCGCTGACTTTGTAGCATACGTTTGACTGAATTGTTTGCTTTTGTCTTTATTTCCTCTTATATAAGCCTCTTATACTTTGTACTTATACTTTTATAATGGCTATTATTGTTCATTAAACCTGACATAAAAGAGGCAGAGTTGTGCTTATTGTTGCGCTTTTGTCGAAAGTTTATTGACTTTCCGGCATACGCCACGCCTATCAAGTAAGGGTACTGTTGGCAGTGGAAATGCAAGCTGGATCAGGGTGTTCGGTCCCGAACCGTACTGTACTGTACTGACCCGCACTGCTCGGTGGAAACGAGGCATTATATTTACCAAATTTGTGTAGGGCGCTGTATTGAAATTGTATTCTGACCAAATAATTTTTTTTCCTGAACAAAACGCTTTTTATTTTTATTTTTTATGTATCACTTTATTCATCCTTTGAGTATCAAACCCATGGCTTAAGCCCGGCTCACACTGTGCGATTTTGGCCACGATTTGCTCGTCTGAGACAAATTTTGAAAATCCTAAAAGATTCCTATAATCCTAGGCTAAAATCTGTAGACTTTGATCGCTGGTTTGACATGTTCACCGACAGCCGATTAATGGCTGTTGCGATCAAATTTCACCTCCGACAAAATTCTGGCAGTGTCAGAAGATTTGGCGAACAGTCCTGCAGTGTGACTACCCCTACGATGAATGTCAAACTGTCTCCGTTTTTCAAGACAAGCTATGAGCAGAATTAATGCTAGAGAATTATTCTATCTGCCATAAACTCCGGCGCTCCCGTCCTCCGCTCACGGAATTCATCTGATACGTTGCTGATACTGGTTGCGCCGCTGTTTTCATGTGGGTGTGTAGAGCTGCATACACTATTCTTCTTAAATATGCCGGTATTGCTGCCATTCATATACTTTTCATGATAGCCAACAGTTCGGTCCCGCGTGCAATGCAGTTCGTAGTCACTGAACGTGTCCGGACAAGTTTTCTTGCGCGCACCTGTTTTTAACTCGTCTTGACTGTCGTACAGTCTGACATTAATGACATCTGAGATCCCACAGTGTGACATGATCATCATGTTCGTGCAGTCTGACAAGTACAATCCTAAAGGACTTTTAAAAAAAATCGCACAGTGTGAGCCCGGCTTTAGGCATTGCTAGCACCATGCTCAGTGGTTTGAGCTGCAGGAACACGCATTGCATCCACAAGTACTCGAGCACTCTGCTGATTTAGGATTTATCTGTCAAGTGCTTGAGTAGTCAAAATGCACATCCCTGTAACCCTGTACCATTCCTATTTTCATGTGCTTCCCACACCACACCATCATGTTTTCTTGTCTGTCTTTAGTAGTATTGCAGTTAATCTACCGAAGTGTGGAAAGGGGAAGCCAGCCCTCATCCGGAGGAACACAGTGGAGGACAAGAATGAGATTATTGCTTGCATCGAGAGTAGAAACTTCGCCAAGGCTGCTAGAATAGCTGCTGGTAGGTATCCACATCTGTACACTTTTAACTGAACTGTAATTTGATCTCAGTTTGACAGGGAGTCAAATCACAGTGGATGGGATATTTTTTAAGAAATATCTTGCTGCTCTGCATTTCAGCGTAAACAAATGAGGCTATGCTATATATATTTTTTTTTTGTAAGTAGATTTGGCACACTGCCTTCAAATGGTGTAAGTCAAATATTATGTTTTTTTTAATAGGTTGAAGTAAATTATATTTTGTCTGAGCTTTATTAATTACATTATTTTTAGTAGCCTAGTGGTTTTGTAAATCACTGAAATGTGATTTTTTTTTTTTTCTTCAGAATGACAAAACAATCATGATCTTTATTTTAAAAAATAAATAGATAAATGAATAAATCACTGTGCAGCTTTAGTTGTAGTGCTAATATTAGAAATGGCGCTATTGGGCTGCCTCTTCATTTATTTGGATGCCAGATTAGAGGACCGGAACATGTCCACATCCATGAAAACATGCCATGATAATTTTAAACATTTTATTTATTTATTTGCATTAAACATTATGAATCTAATTGTCTAAGGGGTATAACGGTACACGTATTTGTACAGAAAAATTTCGGTATGCGTCTTTTGGTTAGGTATGCATGTGTAAACAAATACCAAACAAATAGTTGTTTTAACCACTGCACGTAGTGAACTTAATTGGAAACTTCTAGTTTTATATATCTTAATTTTAACAAACTAATTCTTAAATTTCAAGATTGATCTTTTAGTCTATGCTATGTAGAAACATAATTTTATAATTAGATTTATAAAACAATGTAAAAACTGGTTTATGTGCAATTTACATGTTTGCATACACTTTTTCATTTGAGTGTTGATTATGAGATCTAAAAATAAATAGCAGTTGAATAGTTTGGGCTCTGTTTTTAATTGTAGCCTTTAATAATATAGTAATGTGCAAGTGATCGGGCTCCCAGTGTATAGTTTACAGCTTTCGCTGAGATAGATTTTTTTTAAGCTTAACAAAGTTCAATTTAAAGACATAGCCACAGTTTGTTCAGAGAACCACTGAACCACAGATACCACCTATATTGAAAAGTACAAACTGTGACTTTAAGAGAGTTAAGTACAGTCTTTTGTATTGTTTCACCCCTATTTTCCACTATATAAAAAATAGCTACCTGAATTGTGTAAAATTATTGAAATGTTATTATTATTATTATTTGCTATATCACTATAGACATATATTATATGTCTGCACCATCATAACATGGTTGTTGATATTCCTGCTTTTATAGAAGTTGGCAACAGCAGTATTTGGATGCCTGCTAGTGCTGCTACAGTTCTGGAACCTCTCAAACTAGTTTGGGCTAAATGTAGTGGATACCCCTCCTACCCTGCCCTGGTGAGTCTGAGTATGCATGTGTAGAAACCAGCTATTTCTACCTCTTTCTTTCCTTTATTTCTATTCTCAAGGAATAGAATATAATTCTTCTATTTCTAAAGGAGTGAATTAGAAAATGCAGTTTTCATTATGTTCTTTGGGCTGGGGTCTGTCCAGTCCTGCTCATTGTGTACCACTTTCCTGCATAATTAACATAATTTAAACTGTAGAGCTGATGCTGATTTGGCCGAACCACTTGGTGCTTATGGCTTCAGTCTTGTGTATGAACTATGCTTCAGTTGTCACACTTTTAGGAGTCAGCCAAAATAAAATATTTGTGATGATCAATTTGCATGTAGTATATACGTCATCAGAATACATTGAATGATTGTCAGTCATGAAACCAAAAAAATACCAATTTCTTGAAATAATTGGTCAGTTTAAACATAATATATGTATTTAAGTAGTTCTTCAGTCTTATCCTGTTATTATATTACATTAAAGTCTACAGTGTCTCTATAATAATATATATTCTCTATGTAGCATCTAGGGATGTTAACAATTAATCGACAATTGATTAATTGTCGATAAGAGATGCTATCGATGGTCGATTAAGCGGTTTAATTTTGGGGTGCGTGCGACTCATGTGCAAGCGGCTGTGAGTGACATGACAGGGCTGGATCTTTGGCGACAATAATGCACAAATTAGGAGTGACCCCGAATAGTCGACGATTCGATGCTTCGATAGGAGGAGCCTGATTCGACTCACAATCTCACAGTCGAATATTCGCGGGGTGTTATGATCATGCCATTTTGGCTATATGGGGGTTCTCAATGTCTCATTTCACACAGAACTACCGGTTTTCTCCCAATAAGTTAATATACAGCCTATTAAAATAATGCTGTAAATAAGAATCTGAAAAGAAGGAAGCTTTAAATAGATATTTTAACGTGCATGAATAAATCCAACCACCCCTATAGATTTAAGTTTCAATTTCCATAATCCGTGACCGACAGAGGAGCATCTTGGCGGCAGGGATTTAAATCTTTAACAAGACTCAAACTGACACAGGCAGAGTGAAAGACTGGATTTTTTCGAGCAGGTAGGGTACAAGTGATTTCAGCCGGTTTATATACAACCCCAAATCAGAAAAAGTTGGGACAGTATGGAAAATGCAAATAAAAAAAGAAAGTAGTGATTTCTAAATTTACTTTGACTTGTATTTCATTGCAGACAATATGAACACAAAATATTTCATGTTTTGTCTGGTCAACTTCATGTCATTTGTAAATATACATCCTTTCCTGTCATTCAGACCTGCAACACATTCCAAAAAAAGTTGGGACAGTAAAGCATTTACCACTTTGTAATGTTGCCATTCCTTTTCACAACACTTAAAAGACGTTTAGGGACTGAAGACACCAAGTGATGAAGTGTTTCAGGCGTAATTTTGTCCCATTCTTCCTGCAAACAAGTCTTAAGGTGGGCAACAGTACGGGGTCTTCGTTGTCGCACACATTCTCTATTGGAGACAGGTCGGGACTGCAGGCAGGCCAGTCAAGTACCCGTACCCTCTTCCTCCGCAGCCAGGACTTTGTAATGTGTGCAGAATGTGGTTTTGCATTGTCTTGTTGAAATATGCATGGACGTCCCTGGAAAAGATGTCTTCTTGAAGGCAGCATATTGTGCTCCAAAATCTCTATGTACTTTTCAGCATTAATGGTGCCATCACAGAAGTGCAAGTTACCTTTGCCAAGGGCACTGACACAACCCCATACCATGACAGACCCTGGCTTTTGGACTTGTTGCTGGTAACAGTCTGGATGATCCTTTTCTTCTTTGGTCCGGAGCACACGGCGTCCATTCCTCCCAAAAAATACCTGAAATACTGATTCATCTGACCACAGTACACGTTTCCACTGTGTGATGGTCCATCCCAGATGCCTCCGAGCCCAGAGAAGTCGACGGCGCTTCTGGACACTGTTAACATAGGGCTTCCTTTGGCACAGTACAGTTTTAACTGGCATTTGTGGATGTAACTACGTATTGTGGTACTTGACAAAGGTTTGCCAAAGTAGTCCTGAGCCCATGTGGTGATATCGCTTATAGATGAATGACGATTCTTGATGCAGTGCCGCCTGAGGGATCGGAGATCACGGTTGTTCAGCTTAGGCTTGCGCCCTTGTCCTTTACGCACTGAAATTCCTCCAGATTCCTTGAATCTTTTAATTATGTTATGCACTGTTGAAGGTGAAATATCCAAATCTCTTCCTATCTTTCTTTGAGGAACATTGTTTTTAAACATTTCAATAATTTTCTCACGTATTTGTTGGCAAACTGGCGATCCTCGGCCCATCTTTGCTCCTAAAGGACTAGACCTTTCTTGGATGCTGCTTTTGTACCAAATCATAATTACAATCACCTGTTGACATCACCTGTTTCAAATCACATCATTATTTAACCAATTTACCTCATTACTAGCCCTAAATTGCTCCTGTCCCAACTTTTTTTGGAATGTGTTGCAGGTCTGAATGACAGGAAAGGATGTACAGTATATTTACAAATGACATGAAGTTGACCAGGCAAAACATGAAATATTTTGTGTTCATATTGTCTGCAATGAAATACAAGTCAAAGTAAATTTAGAAATCACTACTTTCTTTTTTTATTTGCGTTTTCCATACTGTCCCAACTTTTTCTGATTTGGGGTTGTATATCGTGTATATATTATTTATCTCATATAAGATGCATTTGGTTGAGTTGCTCTGGAGTAAAGTGCTTCATTGTAGTACTACAGTGATTATCTCTTCAGCGAGCAGCTCGAGCACTACAAACAATGCAGAATATTTATAACTATGACTGGGACTGTCATATACATAACATTATAATGAGAACACTAAAAATTCACAGCGTTTTATTATAATAGAGTTTAGTTGTCGACTTGCCGTGTTTCTGCACGTTGTTGCGTGAAGAACGCGTCCACAAAAGGAGTTAATTCAGAGCCGCGCAGACACGTTCTCTTCTGCATTCGGGGCGTTTTGTGCAGATAGCCTATAAATCGTGATATTAACGTTATGTTGTATAAATAACGACGCGTATTCTATATGAGATAAATGATGAGTTAAATCCCATTGATTATAAACCTGCTGTCAATTGCTTCATTCTACTGGTCATCTTTAGCGCACGCAGTTTAAAATAGAAATGCAGAAGATTAATAACTTCTGTCATATACATAACGTTATAATGAGAGCACTATTGTAAAAAATGTTGTGAATTCTTAGGGTTTCGCTGATGTTTAATGTTAACTTCTATCTTTTAATCAAAACATAAAATATTATTTACCCCGTTTGTATGCGAGGCATCCGTTAGGCTATTTTCCCTGTGTGTGTTAACGTCAGTATTTATGACTGTGGAATGTAATGTATTTTGCCCCGCCCCCAAACATATGATTCGACTATCAGTCGACTATCGGCATGATTCGAAAATCCCGATTCGACTATGAAAATCCTTAGTTGGGGACACCCCTAGAACAAATTATGTTTTTTTTTTTTTAAAGGTTTGTTTATGGGCTTTTTATGGCTTTATTTGGATAGGACAGTGTGTAGTAGACAGGAAAGCATTGGGTGAAGAGAGAGGGGATCGGGATCGGCAAAGGACCACAAGCCGGGATTCGAACTCGGATCGCCGTGAGTGCAGTTGCGCTGTATGTTGGCGCACTAACCGCGAGGCTATTGGCGCTGACACGAATTACACTTTTAATGTGACCCAAACTTTAAAAGTACATTAAAACAGAAACAATATACATTTATTTTGTATTGAAATGTAGTAACTAAGTCATGTTTAATTATAATTTCCCCAGGTATAATTGTTTCATACCGGGCTCTGCGCACATGAGCAGGACAGGTCTATATATAGGCTATATAGTAGGGATGCTCCGATTGATCAGCCGGAGATCGGTATCGGCCGATAATCACATTTTATGACTCGATCCCCTATACTATACTTGGCCCATCTCATGAACCGATCTCAATTTGATAACGTCAATGCGTGAGGATGTACATGACGCATAGGGACATTAAATGATTTGGTGCTGCAGATCATGTCATCGCCGGTGTGGAAATGCTATGACGTTTCGAGAAACAATGAAAAATTTGCTATTTGCTGTGTATGTTTTGCATGATGTATGGATGGTTCATTTTTAACAGCAGATTCGGTGACGTAAGCTTTATAAGCTTTCATTGCGCAAAAGCATTATAATACGAAAAACTCCAATAGAGAGTGGCACAAAGCGCTTATGCGCATCCCGTGCGCATGAAGCAGCACGGAGTCACAGCGCGCAGCTCAGCATAGAGAAGTTCAAAGCACAAAGGAAAGAGATATTGATGCGTAGCTTATTAACCCTCTGGGGTCTAAGGGTGTTTTGGAGGCCTGGAGAAGTTTTGACATGCCCTGACATTTGTGCTTTTTTCAGTTGCTTATAAACATATAAATGGCTAAAGTCTAATAACACTGTAAACAGCAGAAACTGGGCTACAATAATATGTTAGCAGCATTTATGTACATGGTTTTGTTTTTGAGAAAGAAACGTTTATGCATGGTTAGTGAAAAACTAATATTTTCAAGTCACTGAAATAAGGCCATTAAAAAAAAACATACAGAACTTTTGTTCACAAGACTTTTGAGAACTGGATCTTGTAGCCTAGAGTTTTTGCTTCAAAATTATATGAAAATCATCTTGTTGACTTGCTCACAGAAAACAATATATTGATTTAAATTTTCTAAGACACTTTTTGAATAGAAAAGTTCTATGCGAGAAGGCGTCAACCTTCACATTCGCACCTGAGAAGACAAAGGCCCGCATAATGAGCTGCATAATGAGCTTCATAATGAGCCATTTAGGCAGGTATGTGACTGAGAGGGAAGAGTTACAAGAAAGAATGAGGACAAAATAATTTATATTTTTTGTTTGTAGTTTATTAAGAATATATTTAGCTATCAGTTTATTAACAGTAAATACAATATATTTAGCTTAAACAGTTTATTAGGAACAATCAAAGCTGACTTTTTAGCATCATTACTCCAGTCACATGATCCTTCAGAAATCATTCTAATATTCTGATTTGCTGCTCAAAAAACATTATTATTATTGTTGAAAAGAGCTGAGAAGAATTTCTTTTTTTTTTTCTTTTTTTTTATGAATAGAAATTTCAGAAGAACAGCATCGTTTGTAACATGATAAATGTCTTTATCATCACTTGTGTGCTATATAAAAGTTTTAATTTCTGTATATACTGACTCCAAGCTTTTGAATGGTATAGTGTATATTGTTACACTTGGAGTAAGACTGGAGTAATGATGCTGAAAATTTAGCTTTGATCAAAGGAATAAATTACATTTTAAAATATAATCAAATAGAAAGCGGTTATTTTAAATAGTAAGTAGTGTGTCATGTTGAAATATATAAATGGACATCACATACCTGGCATTTCCAAAATGTATATTGTTTATGTGCTCTGAAGGACATAAAAAAATAAATAAAACATTTTGAAGAGACTCATGGCAGTGTGTGCCTCACTTGGTCTTAGCTGTGTTCCAGGTTCCTGAGTGGGCTGCTTATTTGCATTGGCTCACTTTGCAACAAAAATTCTCATAGCTTCATAAAATTACAATTGAACCACTGATGTCACATGGACCATTTTAACTATGTCCTTACAACATTTTTCTGGGCCTTGATCGTGGTAGTACTTGCTGTCTATGCAGGGTCCGAAAGCTCTCGGATTTCATCAAAAATATCTTAATTTGTGCTCTTTATGTCTTATGGGTTTGGAACAACATGAGGGCGAGTAATTAATGACAGAATTTTCAATTTGGGTGAACTATCCCTTTAAGTGTAATGAATCACTAAGAATTTCAGCTAAAAATCTTGTACTGAAGAAAAAAAAAAAAAAATCACCTACATCTTGCAAATTTTCATTTTTGAGTGAAATTTCTTTAACAGTTTTGGCTTTGTTTGTAGTACTGTGAATGTACTGTGTATCGTGAGATAAGTACCTTGTATCATATATATGTACATTTAATCATTTAGTAGATGCTTTTATCCAAAATTACTTGCAAATGAGGACAATAGAAGCAATCAAACCAACAAAAGTGCAACAATATGTAAGTCCCAGATAGTCAAATGCAGTACACGTGCTACAACCCCAGATTACCAAGATTCCTTCTTCTATTACCAGGACCACATCGCTGCAGATTGATGGTGCTCACTCAGGTCACCCACAACTGTAATCCCAACAGTCATGTCCTTGATAGTCTCACGTAGCCAGACCTTCAGACTGACGGCTGAAGGTCTGGAATCTATGGCAGCTTTTATTGGCCAAGGCCCGCCCATGAGGCCGTTTGACCGACATGTCAAACAACCAATCACAGTTCGTTTCGTTCAGCGTCACGTTTCGGTGCGTGGAAATGTCACCACAATAACAGACCGGTGTATAAAACTCTCGGACGTATTTTAAAGATTATATGCCGCGAACTTTAAATATTTCATATCCTTTTGAAAATCCAGCATTTAGTTGATCCTGATAAGCGCTCGTCATCACAGTTGTAAACACGACGGCTTTCTTCTTTCGTGTGGGGGCTTGACGTCACAGCATTTTTGTTTCTAGGCAGAACGTTAAAGAACGCAACACACACGTCTCCCGGAAATCCTGTATAAATCAACCAATCCGATGACGACTTCGAAACTCCTGAAGTGTTTCAACTTTTGTGTTCCATGTGAATGAGACGTTCAGCCAGCGGTCCGTAGGCATGACGTCTTGAGGCTGAGACTATGTCCTTGATGAATTCCTCTTCAGAACCTGTGTGCTTTAATAAAAACAAAGGGAAGCATTAAAATGTGCCTTGCAGTCTTAAAGCTTACAGACTCCAATGTGCACTTATAAAGTAAATGTATTTACTTACAACTTTGTCCAAGCTCTACAATGTGAAAGTCATTTCCATTTTGTCTGCATAGTTCTTTGATTGAAACAACAGCAAAAGGACTTGCTGCGATCCGTCCACAAGATTGTTGAATTATACGCTGATCTTCAGTCATTCCAGAATATCATAAACATGAAAAACACAGAAATATGTTAACAACACTGCAAAATAATAAACAAATAAAATCTTGTCAGAGAAAGTCAAATGTCATGATAAGTTTATGTTTCAATTGCAAAGCCCTACTTTACAATCCATACAAGGCTTTTAAATTACTTAACACATGAACAAAAAAGCTAATTTAACACATTTGTGTCCATCATTATTGCAGAGCTGTTTATACAAGCTATTATTATAAGCTATATGATATAAGCTATTATTACTGTTATTCAAAAGCCTACAGTTTTGAAATACACTACCAGTCAAAAGTTTTTGAACAGTAAGATTTTTAATGTTTTCTAAAGAATTCTCTTCTGCTCACCAAGCCTGCATTAATTTGATCCAAAATACAGCAAAAGCAGTAATATTGTAAAATATTTTTCTCTATTTAAAATAACTGCTCTCTATTTGAATATATTTTAAAATGTAATTTATTACTGTCATTTCAAAGCTGAATTTTTAGCATCATTATTCCAGTTTTCAGTGTCACATTATCCTTCAGAAATCATTCTAATAATCTGATTTGCTACTCAAAAAAAGAAATACAATAATAATATATATATATATATATATATATATATATATATTTATATATATATATATATATATATATATATATATATATATATATATAATTTTTTTTTTTTTTTTTTTTTTATTATTGTTTGATTAATTGATCTTTCTATTCATCAAAGAATCCTGAACAAAAATGTACTCAACTGTTTTAAATATTGATAATAATAATAATAGTAAATGTTTTGAACAGCAAATCAGAATATTAGAATGATTTCTGAAGAATCATGTGACTGGAGTAAAAAAAAAAATCAGCTACAGGTGCTACATTTTATTCTTTCCTACATTAAAGCACTTGAATACGACAAGTTCATAATCACAACTTCATAAGTGGGAAATAGGAAATTTCCGATAGCACATGAAGGCAGCATAAATCCATACGTTACAGTTGTCCGTTGAGCTCAATCTCGCGCTCTGTTTGAAAGGTCTCTAACGCAGCACTGGGCTCAAATAATACATATCAAACTGTATTTTTATCGTTCTCCGGATAAGTTCAGCTCAGTCCCGCATGGGAGAATGTTTATTGTAATATTTATGTGGAAAATACAGTGGAACTGCGTGTATTTCGAGGATTCATAGTGCCGCGAAAATAACACTGACATACATATAACTAGCAAATACGCACTTTAAACCACACTTGTGCTCTTCTTAGACAACATACGTAACTGTACACATATTAAATCAATAAATACAAATATTTACTTACCAAATTTGTTGATCGAGAAAGTTTCCCAACTCTGTGGAGAAGCTCATCAAGATGGCTGACGAACGGCTTCTGTCTGCTGTGGTCTTCATGAGATCTCGCGATAAGTGACGTTGAGAACGTGACATCGTTATTGAATTGATTCGACGCATTTTTTTAAGTTGCGGGGACAAACACTCTAGTTCAGTCAACTTACAAACTAGTTGAGACAGTGAAAACTTAAAATGTTAAGTTGAATGAACAAATTCAGAAGCTGCAAGTTGTCAACTTAAAAAAATTCATTCAAACAACTAAAATGCGAGATCATTTTTTACAGTGTATGGAGATGACATGACTGCGGCGCCAAATTATTTATGTCCCCATGCATCATGTACATCCTCACGCGTTGACGTCATCAAATTGCAATCGGTTCATGAGATCGGCCAGGTATAGGGAGTACCGATCGAGTCATAAAATGTGATTATCGGCCGATACCGATCTCCGGCTGATCGATCGGAGCATCCCTAACTAAAACCCCTTTAATTTGGGTGAGAAAGCCTGCGTTTTGAGTGGCATTTGCACATCCTGTCATGCCGGTGAATATATGGCACTGCAATAGATGCATTTCGCAGTATTAAGGTTAACGATTAATCGATTAATTGATCGTTAATTTAAATGATGATCGATAATGGAAATTATCGAAAATTGACATCCCTAGTAGCATCTCTCTGGATTCTTTCTCATATTATTCCTATCCAGGGCTCTGAACTGGTTCAAGGAACGAAAACGAAAACTGGAAACAAATGAAATTTTGACAGGAACAGAACCAGAAACGAAATCAAATTTTATAGTTCCGAACAGAATCAAAAAATTGAAATGGCCATTAACCGGTTAATAACGTTATTTTATCGTTCCATTTAATATGTAAGGGATAATCAAATGACCATGGAATAAACGGGATAATCAACGGCTAGCCGTGCATTAAAGGATTTTAAATGCACTTCGTGGATTTCGGGCGGTTCTTAGCCTCCACGTCGTGCATTTAAAATCCTTTAATGCACGGCTAGCCGTTGATTATCCCGTTTATTCCATGGTCATTTGCCAAGTTATAGACCAAGTTAAAACTTGCTCTTTGCAGCGCAATATTTGACCGAATGGGTAAAAATGACGGTTATTTTCGTCAGTTACGGCTCGTTAGCTCAGCATTCTGCCCGCTTCAAATCAGACACAGAGATGAAATAGTGCAGTAAGATCACATTTATTTGAATGAATTATAGCATGTATTTCAATTCATTTTCGATCGAGAGAGAGAGAGATGACAGTTGTGTGTAAGTTACCTGCTTGCTGTGTCTGCGCGTCTCTCTCTACAAACAATTAACGTTACTTCAAAAACAGCGATTTTATCACCTCGTTGCTGGGGAATATAATGTAGCGATCTAGTATCTATCTTTTATTTTAGTAATAAAAATCGCGGGGAAGCGTTGACAACAACTTTATGTGTGTGTGCAGCACGATCTCCGACCTCTCTCTCTCTCTGTGTGTGTGCGCGAGTGATGCTTGTTGGTTAGTTAGTGTGCATCAATTAAAGCAGCGCATTAATATGGAACGGTGATTAAACTGACCTGGAACTACCTGTGCAGTTAAACGAATTTAATCAACACCTGCCAGCCAATCAGAATCGAGTATTCAGACAGACCATGAAATAATTGAAATTTGCTGTCAACCAATCACAAAGTCAAGTAGTAGGCTACGCCCTATATTGCAAATGTGGCGCTGACGCCTCCAATGCGTGAAATGCCCGCCCGCGCGCTCAGCTGTGAACTCGTCATAGGTAAGTCGCAATGGCAGTGCGTTAGAGTTTATCCGAGGACAGTGTAAGATGGATTCAACAGATCACACGCACCTGCAGCGCTTCTATGAACAGAGAAAACAGAATAAAACTATAGGCTTACATAAAAAGGAATATGTATAGGTTATATGCACGAAATATATTTAACTTAAATCATTGACAGATCAACAAAACGAAAGAAAAAAAAAGAGCTGAGTTTCAGTTTATTGTGACACGATCCAAAGTTCACGGAAAGGAAAACGACAGCAGAAAGTCGTTTTCTTTACTTTGCAAAAGCTTGACAGTTTTGAATGTCTGCTTCTATCTGTATACCAGTATGGCTATCGCGCCGGCGCTTGAAGCGCACACAGACAACATATTTTTGCGATATTGCAGCCTGTTCATTATCAAAATTCATTATCAAAATACAGTTAAAGAACCATATAATAAGTAGCACTGCTCCGTTGTACAATCTGTTGCATTCAGCATGACCACTGATATGCTAAGGATGATGATCGATGCGAGTGAAGCACAAAGCCTATTTCATAAATAATAATATTTTAGCATCCAGATACGTTGCGAATATGAAAACATTTGGATTCGTGCCGAATGAAAGAGGTAGGCATCAGTTTCACCTTAAATTAATTCGTTTTTGGCTTTACATTTATATAGCCTAAACGCTTTAAATCGCCTTAACTTTAGAGGATTTGTTGTGGAGAGAAGGGAACTTTAACGGTGTTTATAATGTTTGTAAACATTCTGCTTTTACTGGCATTTTAGCCTACATTATTTCTGAATGTAATCATGCGACTTAGCCTGTTTATTTTCCTCTCAAAACGCAATTTTATAAGAGCGTTTAACAATGCAGCAAACATTTTTAAATATCTAGAAAAAATACTTTAATGTCGTTAAAGAGTTAGCAGATTTTTTTCTTTTGTTTAGTAGGCTACATTTGGCCAAAATCTATTAGGGCTGCCACTAACGACTATTTTTATTTCGATTAATCTATCGACTAATTTATCGATTAATCTAAACGATTAATTTCCCACAAAAAAAAACACATCAATTTTACTTAAGAATATTTTATTAAACCAAATTAAATCCAAATTTCTATGAAATCCTTTTTTAAAGCAAAAGTAAAGTGCAACAGAGTGCAAGAAGCATGTGTCCATCTCATCACAGTCCAAATCACTGAAATCAGTTCAGTATTATAGTGTAAGAATGATAACATAGCCACGTGTTCTAGTCTAATAATACAATTATAATCAGTATTTTAAATAAAGGAGTATTTACCAGAAATATTATTTACCAGAATTTATTTAGGAGAAAAATGCAAATGTGCAGTATTCTGAAAAATAAAATTAATGGAACCATTAAAATGGAATCCAGAAAATAAGAATTTGGTACAGATAAAACTGTAAAACTCAATTAATTACACAGGCTTTTTGATTAATAAAATTTAATTTAACCATTAAAACAGAGTATAGAAAAATGAAAATGGAAAAAAATGAATTTGGAAATAAAACGGATTTCATGGGGCCCTGTAATTATAATATTTGTTTTTTTTTTGTGGTAATAAAAATAGATGTAAGTGTACAATAGCTTTTAAAATGACTTAAAATACATATATAATAGCAATGATGCAATAATAATTAGTTCAAATAAAGTATCAAAAGCAAGAAATCATATGGTTTTATTGAACAAAACTGTTAAAATACATAATGTATTATAAACAATAGAGCTAATGTAGATAACGCATAACAACAAAGGCCTGCAGGGGGCGCCTGATGATTATTTTTAAACATTACTGCGCGATCTAATCCTTGTTTAATATTGACCAAGCACCATTTAATTCAAATGTCCACTTAATCTTTAATATTTGGCCATTTCTTTAGGACAGAAATGCTATAGCCACTGTAATTAAATGAATATGTGGACATCAAAACGTGTAAACTCAGAGTGAGGGTTTGAGCTTTTATTTTGAAATCGCGATGTATTCTCCTGTGTTTGCACAGGTTTATAAATGATTTACCTCACAAATCTGATGAAATGGCGCACGTTGCGTTCCCAGATGAACGTTATAATAAACCCAAACTCACAACAACATGCAGAGATGGCGTTTGAGACGCTCCACACATGTAAATGGACAGTTTCTGTGGAACTACTGTGAACTGAGCCGCTGTGAGACGCATGCACGTAACCTACACGCATGCAAATAATTAAAGCGCATATACTGTTAGAACTGCATGGCATATGATTATTTAATTAAATCATAGCTTTTGTGAATTCACAATTATGCGTAATTATGATTTTTAAATGGGTTTAATGTCATGCAGCCTTGGAAAATAGTCTAATAATGAGTTTTGTGGATTCTAGTCTGTGAAATGCGGCACTTCCGGTATTTTGCGGTTAGTCGACGCGAGCAAAATGAAGTCGGCGATTTCGCGAATCGCGGCAGCTCTAAAATCTATAAAAGATGATGCTGTATTGGCTATGATTAAGCGCTGCGGGTTAAGATAGCCTACCAGATTTTCGGTGTTGTTGTTTTTTTCTTTTTCTATTTTTGAGAAAAGAAAACGCTGTTCTTTATTTTATTATTATTATTATTATTATTATTATTATTATTATTATAGGCAAAGAAAAAAATAAATAATAACGTTATTAACCGGTTTCGGAATGATAATAATACATGAAGAACGCAGGAACAGAAACGTTAAAATATCGATTCTGCTCGGAGTGAACCGATAAATTTTTTGTTTCCGTTTTCAAGCCCTGTTCCTATCAGTGATGCAAGATTGCAGCTTGTTTTTATTTTTCTATTTTCTATCAATAGATAGATCGATAGATACTCATCAGACCCATCTACAGAAAACTGATTTTAAAAACCAACATAAATTGTATCAGATTGTTTGATTCATTCTTTTCAATACTTACAAATAGTCAGTTTTGATGTGACTGACAATAGCAAAGACGTGCAGGGCTCTGAACCCAGGGTTCCCACGGGTCATGGAAATTCTGGAATATCATGGAATTTTAAAAGGTCTATTCCAGACATTGAAAGTCAGGGAATTTTATATATTTTTTGTCCAAGTCATGGAATATCAGGGATTTTTGTTCGTCAACTCCATTCAGTACTCAGTGTTCTGTGTAAACAGCGTGTACAGACAACTGCGACACTGACACGCGCGAGCCCTGAATTGAGTTTCTCTCAGCGTCTTTCTTGCACCTGAATGGGCAAATACAGGTACATCTCAATAAAATGTCGTGGAAAAGTTAATTTATTTCAGTAATTCAACTCAAATTGTGAAACTTGTGTATTAAATAAATTCAGTGCACACAGACTGAAGTAGTTTAAGTCTTTGGTTCTTTTAATTGTGATGATTTAGGCTCACATTTAACAAAAACCCACCAATTCACTATCTCAACAAATTAGAATACTTCATAAGACCAATAAAAAAAAACATTTTTAGTGAATTGTTGGCCTTCTGGAAAGTATGTTCATTTACTGTATACTGTATGTACTCAATACTTGGTAGGAGCTCCTTTTGCTTTAATTACTGCCTCAATTTGGCGTGGCGTGGAGGTGATCAGTTTGTGGCACTGCTGAGGTGATATGGAAGCCCAGGTTGCTTTGATAGCGGCCTTCAGGTCATCTGCATTGTTGGGTCTGGTGTCTCTCATCTTCCTCTTGACAATACCTCATAGATTCTTTATGGGGTTCAGGTCAGGCGAGTTTGCTGACCAATCAAGCACAGTAACACCATGGTCATTGAACCAGCTTTTGGTACCTTTGGCAGTGTGGGCAGGTGCCAAGTCCTGCTGGAAAATGAAATCAGCATCTCCATAAAGCTTGTCAGCAGAAGGAAGCATGAAGTGCTCTAAAATTTCCTGGTAGATGGCTGCGTTGACTGTGGACTTCAGAAAACACAGTGGACCAACACCAGCAGATGACATGGCAGCCCAAATCATCACTGACTGTGGAAACTTCACACTGGACTTCAAGCAACATGGATTCTGTGCCTCTCTACACTTCCTCCAGACTCTGAGACCTTGATTTCCAAATTAAATGCAAAATGTACTTTCATCTGAAAAGAGGACTTTGGACCACTGAGCAACAGTCCAGTTCTTTTTCTCCACAGCCCAGGTAAGATGCTTCTGACGTTGTCTCTGGTTCAGAAGTGGCTTGGTAACCCTTTTCCTGAAGACGTCTGAGCGTGGTGACTCTTGATGCACTGACTCCAGCTTCAGTCCACTCCTTGTGAAGCTCTCCCAAGTGTTTGAATCAGCTTTGCTTGACTGTATTCTCAAGATTGCGGTCATCCCTGTTGCTTGTGCACCTTTTCCTACCCAAATTCTTCCTTCCAGTCAACTTTGCATTTAATATGCTTTGATACAGCACTCTGTAAACAGCCACAACTTTCAGTAATGACCCTCTGTGACTTACCCTCTTTGTGGAGGGTGTCAATGTTCGTCTTCTGGACCATTGCCAAGTCAGCAGTCTTCTCCATTATTGTGGTTTCAAAGAACAAGAGATACCCGGAATTTATACTGTAGGAATGGTCATTAATGGAAACTCAAATGTAAATATTCTAATATTTTGAGATACTGATTTTTGACTTTCATGAGCTGTAAGCTCTAATCCTCAAAATTAAAACACCTTTTTTTTTTAAAAATGTTTTACTTTACATGTAGTGAATCTAAAATATATGAAAGTTTCACTTTTTGAAATAAGTTATAAGAAAAAATTAACTTTTTCACGACATTCTAATTTATTTTTTGTTTTATTTTAGATGGGATCCTCAAATCTGGACCATTCCTGCAGAGTTTAGCTCTAACCCTAATCAAACACACCTGAGCATGCTAATCAGAGTCTTCAAGATCATTATAAAATCACAGGTAGGTGAGTTTGATCAGGGTTGGAGCTAAACTCTGCAGCAGATTGGACCTCCAGGGTAAGATTTGAGGAACCCTGTTTTAGAGCATCTGTTCCGTGCACACAAACTGCACTGCAATAATTTTCCTAAATGCCATTTGTGGGGAAATATTACGTTATTATTATAATTAGTCTGTAAAAGGCCATTAACAGAAGCTAGAGATGCTGAAGACGGACGCTAAGAGGAGAACAAGATTCATGATGCGCGAAATATTGGAATTCTAAATATTGAATTTTAGATGAATGTGTTTCTGAGGGGAACTGGTTGTTTTCAGAAAAGTTTACATGCCGTTTTCTTTTCATCTTGCCTCTGTATAATGCATTTAAATGAGCATTAATGCACAGTGTTTACAGCAGCCACCAAGGAAATGCTGTATCACTGTTCCATAAGTGCCACCTGCTGTCAGAGAGTGAAATTGCGTCTCATCTGTTTCCGTTTTACATAGCATAATTTCACAAAGCTAAAGTCACACCATTCTGTTTTTGCTTCAGATTTTGAAATTATGCAGTCTAAAATAGATCAAGCATTGCAAGTTTTTTTTTTTTTAGGGATGCAACGATACCATTTTTTTCAAGAACCGATCCGATCTCGAAAATTCTGAGTATCTGCCGATACCGATCCGATACAGCACAGTTTTTTTTAATCAATGTAGAATTTCTATACTTCTGTGTTGACCTGATCGTCACTCTTTTGTGTGTTAAACACAATCTACTACACATAGACAACTTCATTTTAATGAAAAATAACAAATGAAAAAAATATATAATCATAATCTATAACAAAAATACTATTATAAACTAGGTTAGTGAATAATTCAGCAGCAAAAGATACTCTAGAAAAATCACGGGTGCACAATAATTTTATAAAATCTAGTGAAACATTTTTATTTACAAATCTATTTGTAAATCTATTTATATCTACAAATCTATTATTATTTATTTACACCAGATTTACGAGTAAATCTGGTGAAATGTTACACATTGCTCTTTGTATTGTTGTAAAATACATTCATGAAAAAACAAGTAAATACATTTATATATAAATATATACTATAAAATTAAAAGACATTTCTTTTAAATGTATAGCACAGTAATGAAGGCAGCGACATATGATAAGACAGAACAAGAAAGACTATTAATAATCTTTCATTGCGCAGAAAAGTATTATAATATGAAAGGCTCCAATACAGAGCGGCATAAAGCGCTAATGCGCATCCCGTACGCAGAATGATGCGCTTGAAGCGACACGGAGTCACAGCGTGCTGGCTGCGCAGCCCCCCGAGTCCGCATAGAAAAGTTCAGTACAAAGGGAAGAGATACTGATGCGTAGTGTATTAAATCTGTGCGTTAGTTTATTGAGCCTTTTCTTTTAACCGTTTTAAACCTCAGTTACTGTGCGCTCTTGAAGAGAGTTTGACTAGTAACCGAACGAGACATGCAATTTGAATGCTGATGCTGAATGGAGGATGACAGACAGCCGCATGTGTGCTCAACAATAACACAGAATAGCATACGCACAATATCGGATTTGGATCGGTCTCGTCTCACCGATATCCGATCCACAGAAAATGACCATATCGGAGCCGATACCGATCCTGAGTATCGGATCGATGCATCCCTTTTTTTTTATTTTTTTTTATTCATGATTAAAATGCAGTGGTTGCCTTGCCACTAATTTCAAATGGCAATGAAAAATCAAGGTGCAACGCAGAGTGAAGAATATGCTAATATTATTTTATAAGTAATTATTCAATTTCTGTACCTGAACAGAAAACATAAAAACTTAAGCAAAATTAAATTTCTACCTTTGTGCTATATATTTAATTTTGCTATTAAATTTCTACCTTTGTGCTATATATTTAAACTTGCAATTTGTTAATTTGTTCTTATTTACTGGCTGTCACTTATCTTTAATAATTTTTGAACTTTATATTAGTTAGGCTAGTGTTTTTTTTTTGTTGTTTTTTTTTGCTGTGGTACTAACATTGATATCGAGAATTGTAAAATTTTAATGGTATCTAAAATATTGGTGTCAAGTTTATTTATCAGAATACAAAAATCAAAATTGATAAAAGCAACTATTTTATTTATTTATTTATTTTTTGTTGCAAGGCTAATGAAAATATTAACAGGGCAAGTAATAATTTTAACCACTGAAAAAATCCTTAGCATTGAGACCTGGGCTATTTTTTCAGCTCCATTTCATTCCCTTCCCGCTCGTCAACTGGCACTAAGTCAAATGCAGTCACCAGGCTGTACCGGTTAACTAAGGCAAATATGCCAGAAAATTTTTATTTTTTGGAGCTTTGGCTACAAAATGACCTCTTCAAAGACCGAGTTTAAAAATAAAAATTATAAAAAAGAGCATTTAACGGTAAAAAGCAAAAGAAAGTGCTCCTTACACCATTGGCCTGTTTTTCCGTTCATTATAGGTCATGGAAATTCAGCTTTTTAGTCAGTGAAAGTCAGGGAAAAGTCAGGGAATTTGACATTTGACTTAGAGTGGGAACCCTGTGAACCGGTTCAAGGAACGAAAACAATTTTTTTTTTGACAGGAACAGAAACAGAAACGAATTCAAATTGTATAGTTCCGAACAGAATCGAAAATTTTAAATGGCCATTAACTGGTTAATAACGTTATTTGATCGTTCCATTTAATATTTGACATTTGCTGTCAACCAATCAGGAATTCAAGTAGTACAGCCTATATGCAAATGTGACGCTGACGCATCCAATGAGTGAAATGCCTGCGCTCCGCTGTGAACTCATCATAGGTAAGTCGCAATGGCAATGCCCCGGCATTAGATATTTGCCCAAAAGTCTTGGGGATAATCAAGATATTTTTTGGCAAATGTGAGACGAACCTTTTAAGGCTTTTCAAACTGCACTTAACCCCGGGTTATCGTCGTTCTAAACACCACTTTTAACCCCGGGTAAAGAAACGTTTCACACCTGTAATTTGAAATGTTCTGTATTTTTCTGTATTGAAATCTATAATTTTTACCCAGGGTTTTGAAACCTTGCTCCGGAGCAGGGTTAGTGCCGCATTTGTGGTGTTAACCCCGCATTGCGGTGCTAAGTTTGTTCAGTGTGAAACCGAGCGGTGTTTACTTGTTGCTGCTGGACGCTTGGCAACAGACAGCCAATCAGAAATTGAGCAGCGAGGCTCATGTCACGTCAATAACAGGAAACACGCGTCGTGTAAACAGCAGTCGGTGAGAGAAAAGTAAGAAATGTCAAAAGACTGAAAGCGTGTGAACTGGAGTGATGAGGAGACGGTATTATTCACTTAATTTTCTTTCTTTTGTACTTTTGTCTTTGTTTTCTTGCCTTTGTGTGTCTCATGAGGCTTAAAACGGCTAAAGACATACGCAGCGACTTTTCTTTAATAACTGGCAAGACGCAGAAAAAGCCGTGTAAACAGGTTGCCTGCTGTTCATTCAATCAGTGACGGTGACACACCGCAAATAAGAATGTTTACCCGGGGTATAGGAAGGTACAGTGTGAAACGTCAGTTAATGAATACCCAGGATTAACAGTTAACCCCAGGTATAGTATGAGCAGTGTGAAACATGATTACAGATAACCCAGGATTCCGTTTATCCGGGGTTTAGGATGACCCAAGGTTAACAATTTCAAGTGTGAAAATCCCTTTTGAGGGCTGCAGTTCTTTAGATGTTGTTCGTCGTTGCACTCTTGGAGTACTGTTCCAAGTTTTCTCCATTTGTGGATAATGGCTCTGACCGTGGTTCGCTGGAGTCCCAAATAGATTGATGATGCATGCTTCACTTTGTCAGACAGGTTCTATTTAAGTGATTTCTTGATTCAACAGGTCTGGCAGTAATCAAGCCTGGGTGTGGCTAGTGAAATTTAACTCAGCTTTCTAAAATAATGTGGTTAATCAGTTCTTTCATGATTTAACAGGAGGGGGCAATTAATTTTTCACGTAGGGCCAGGTAGGTTTGGACAACTTTTTTTTTCCTTAATAATGAAATCATAATTTAAAAACTGCATTTTGTATTTACTTCCATTATCTTTGTGTGATATTAAAATTTGTTTGATGATCTGAATCTTTTAAGTGTGACAAATATGCAAAAAAAAAAACAGGAAGGGGGCTAGGGATGGGCGATATCTTATCGTTTGCGATATACTGGTAAAAATTCTCCCCACGATAAGAATGAGTCTTCCCGTAATAATAACGATAAAGTCTAGTTGTTGACATATTTCTGTGTGCGGACGTGAAATTGAGGAGGAGTTTGTCGCTAAATGAGGAGTTTGTTGTCTTCACGTTTCATCAGTTAAAATTTCTCTATCTCCGTTGTGCGTCTATTCAGCGATAACTGGATACCTTCATGAAGCGTCGTCAGTAGTATTACTTCTGCTATGGATATGTGGAGTTTCTTCGCAAGGGCGCCCTCCGACTTCCAGTATGAATTAAACATACATTACATTACATTACATGTGTACTCAGTAATGCTCACAACACCCTATTTGGGGTAAAAATAGGAAAGATAATACTTTTCTCTAAAGAAACAGGATTCCCTGAATTATCGTCATTGATATCGTTATAAATACCAGAAATATCATGATATATTTTTAAGCCCATATCGCCCATCCCTAAAGGGGGCAAAAACCTTTTCACGGCACTGTATATATATATACAAAATTGCGCTATTAGAATAATTAAAAAATAAAATAAAATGATCTCTAGAGCAATACATCACATAGAAAAGGGGGGTCCAGTCCTGCTCCTGGAAGGCCACTGTCCTGCTGAGTTTAGCTCCAAACCCAATTAAACACACCTGAACCAGCTAATCAAGGTCTTACTAGGCATACTAGAAACTTCCAGGTAGGTGTATTGAAGCAAGTTGGAGATAAACTTTGCAGGACAGTGGCCCTCCAGGACCAAGTTTGGACACCCCTGACATAGACTATGTATTTAATAACAAGTGAAAGATCATTGTAAATTGTGTGTATAACCTAAGTAATATTTATAAACAATGACAGTCATTTGACTTTTTTCAGGATTGTCCTCATTTTCTGTAACATGTTTTTGTTTTATTAAAGATCATAGACCCTCACATGCCACGAGTGGGGTGCCAGCACAATGGAGTCTCTATCCCAATGCCCCCGCTGGACGTTCTACAGATTGGGGAACAGATGCAGTACAAGTCCGAAGAGAAACTTTACCTCGTTCTCTTCTTCGACAACAAACGTAGCTGGTGAGATTTAGAGGCTAATTATTGGTGTTTGCCAAGTCAAACATCACTATTATCATTGCTCGTACTTAGGGATTTGAGCAAACTAAGTTTTGAACATCTGCAGTTAACTTGTAACTTTTCCTTTTTTGTACTACAGACCATGATAAACATTTAACCTTGTATGCTAATAAGGTTTTGACACCAAAATGTTACATACCAGTTCAAATTCATAATTCCAGTTTTGATAGCAGCAAAAATGAATAGTCTTATTAATGTAAAATTCAAACATTAAAGGGATACTCCACCCCAAAATGAAAATTTTGTCGTTTTTCACTTACCCCCATGTCGTTCCGAACCTGTAAAAGCTTCGTTAGTCTTCAGAACACAATTTAAGATATTTTGGATGAAAACCGGGAGGCTTGTGACTGTCTCATTGCCTGCCAAGTAAATTGCACTGTCAAGGTCCATAAAAGTATGAAAAGCATCGCCAGAATACTCCATCTGCCATCAGTGGTTCAATCATAATGTTATGAAGCGACGAGAATACTTTTTGTATGGAAATAAAACAAAAATAACGACTTTATTCAAAAATTAGGCACAGTAACGTCTCTGTTTCTCGGTCTTCTGTATCAGCCTCGACACAGGGATGCATCTTCTTCGTCGATTTACGCTCTGATTTGAACGCAAACAGCGCACCCTTGTGGTCCGGCTGATACAGAAGAGTGTATGCATTTTGCGTCCAGGGAATAATCGCCAAAATGGCGCTACGCTGACAGAGGAGACGTTACGGTGCCTAATTGTTGAATAAAGTCGTTATTTTTGTTTTATTTCCGTACAAAAAGTATTCTCGTCGCTTCATAACATTATGATTGAACCACTGATGGCAGATGGAGTATTCTGGCGATGCTTTTCATACTTTTATGGACCTTGACAGTTCAATTTACTTGGCAGTCAATGGGACAGTCACAAGCCTCCCGGTTTTCATCCAAAATATCTTAAATTGTGTTCTGAAGACTAATGAAGCTTTTACGGGCTCGGAATGACATGGGGGTAAGTAAAAAACATCAACATTTTCATTTTGGGGTGGAGTATCCCTTTAAGGACAATTAAACAGTCAGTGATAAATATGGGTGCTCCGATTGATCGGGTATCGATCACTATTGGCCGATAATCGCTTTGGGATGTTTGATCGGCGGTCTCTAAAAAGGCAGATCTCAAAAAAACGATCTCTAGCTGATGACGCGCGTGCCAAGAGCGGTTTGGCACGACATGCAGCGGCACCGTCTCAGTCTCTGTCTCTGTCTGGCGCGGGTGAAATAATTATAATGCTGAAGGTGAGGTACAATTCATATTTATTCATTAAATAACATATAAAGTAATTTGAAACTTTCTGTGAGACATCATTTCATAAACAGCCTGTGTGAATCACCGCACGCGAATGTGCAAATGGCTTCAAATCACATCGCGTCTGCATTAGGGATGCAACGATACCATTTTTTCAGATCCGATCCGATCCGATCCAGAAAATTCTGAGTATCGGCCAATTCCGATCCGATCCTAGCACAGTTTTTTTGAGTTTTACACTTCATGAGTTTTGTAATATAAATCCGATCACTCAAACCACTTCAGGAGGTGGTCTGGGCCGCATTCCAGACGAACTGGACAAGTGTAAATGCATCTGGTTGTTGAAACCACATATGTGAATTTTACTCCTCCCAAAATGTAAAAATAATAAACGTGTGAGACCGTGTTATAGGCTATATGACATTCAGATATGACTGCGCTAATGCAACAAGCATCCGCGGCGATGCTTCAGTCATATCTGAATGTCATATAGCTGTTTGCGTGTCTGCTTGCTGAAGAGATACTCAGCTACTCTTCAGCAAGCAGACGCACAAACAGCCGCGAATGAAACTGAAATAAGACGCAGACGGTCAACACACAATCATCTTCATTAAAAGTATAAGACAAACATATCTTTCCAGTGCTCCTATTGCGCTCTTTGATCTTGAAATGAGCTGATAATTAATAAAATGCAGCGCTTTTGATTTCGTTGACGTGAACTTCGTTAAATTGAAATATAGCGCGGGAATTGAAGATCGGATTTATATCCGTTTTGTGAAGACACATTTATGTGGCCAAGTGTAAATGGAAACGTTTTAACAAATCAGATAGATATCCGATCAGAGAAAAGGCATGAAATGACCAGGTGTAAACAGGCACATTCATTCACAAAAATACTATTATAAACTAGGTTGGTGGATAATTTAGCAGCAAAAGTTATTCTAGAAAAATCATGAGTGCACAATTTTATAAAATCTAAACATTTAGTGAAATAACATTATTTAGTGGGGAACAAATAAAAGTGAATATGTGAAGGACTAAATCTGGTAAAATGTTACACATTGCTCTTTGCATTGTTGTAAAATACATTAATGAAAACAAGTAAATGTATTTATTTATAAATATAAACTACAAAATTAATATACATTTATTTTAAATATATAGCACAGTAATGAAGGCAGCAACATATGATAGAGGAGACCTATCTATGATATGTCGCTGCCTCCATTACTGTGCTATACATTAGATTATTAATAGCCTTGATAGGACAGTACAAGAAACGCTATAAATAATATTTCATTGCGCAAAAGTATTATAATACGAAAAGCTCCAATACAGAGCGGCACATAGCGCTTATGCACTTCCTGCGCGCAGAATGATGCGCTTGAAGCAGCACGGAGTCACAGCGCCCAGCACCTGATACAGAAGTTCAAAGCACAGAAGAAAAGAGATATTGATGTATAGCTTATTAAATCTGTGCGACAGTTTGAGCCTTTTCTTTTAACGGTTTTAAATCTCAGTTATTGAGCGCTCTTGAAGAGACTTTCATTGTTTTGACTGTCTTAACCGAACGCAACACGCAGTTTGAACGCTGAACGGAGGATGACAGACAGACGCAGCGGAGAGAAGCGTTTACATGAACTTGAATTTAACGACTTAAATATTCATCTGTACCTCACATTAAACTATGGAATGGCTTCAGAACACTTGGACTTTGACTTTATGGTACTTTATAATGTTTTTGTGCTTTCGTGGGGCTTAACAATAACACAGAATAGTATACACACAATATCGGATTTGGATCGGTCTGGTCTCACCGATACCCGATCCACAGAAAATGACCGGATCGTAGCCGATACCGATCCTGAGTATCGGATCGATGCATCCCTAGTCTGCATTATAAGCGAGCTGCACGCTGCATAGTTGACACAGGAATTGTCACTTGCACAATAGAGGCAGTGTCGCATCGTTACTAAAGTTTATAAATTGCTTTTCTTGTTAATTCTTGCCAGTGTTTAACCATTCAGCGCTCTCCTGGAGACGGTGCGCTCATGCACACTCACAGCGCACACACATAATGCCAGGTTCACATTACTCTGTTTGCAGTGTATATGCGGTGTGTATTTTTTCCACGCTCATGTTAACGTATCAGAGCGTTAACACTGCACGCGGTTGCTGTCCGGTAGTGCGTTCCATGAGCGGTGCACCGTCTGCAGCAGTGCAGCGATCGTTTCCGCACTCTATCTTTCGAGTCTATCTTTCCTGTACTGCACGCACTGAATTAAAGTGACAGCGCATTGTTTGCTGAAAATATTAACATGGATTGACACGAAAATGTAGTAATTACACTATAAATGCATATAATTAAAGTCTACTGTGTTTCAGAGTCAACACATGTGGCTTTTTGGCTAGGTTTAAAGGAAAAGAGCACTTTTAGATAAGGCAATAATAGATGGCACTCGTGGAGGTATGGAAACAAAGTTCTTTATAAACTGCAGGATTGCTTGTAATAAAGATTTAAATGCAAAAGAAAATTCAGTAGAGCTGGCTGTTTCTGCCAGTCATAAGTTAATTTAGAATGTTTGTGATAACATAAGAAAAGTAGTTTAAATGTTTTGCCACTTGCTTGAGCAACTTAATGTATAAATCTAGAAGTAGCCTAAATGCAAAAGTAAAAAGCATTGAATAATGTGTTTCTTATATTTATTGCATTTAAACACGTCTATAAAGATTGTATTCCTGAAAAAAAAAAAAAAAAAAAGAATCACAATGAAATGTCTAAAAATCCCCCCTCCACCCCTCAAATTAAAAAAATCCTCTCTCACAAGAGTCACCTAAGAGGGGAATTCCCCCCATTTTCAAAACTGAAATTCAGGCACTGAATAAATGTCTAAAAATACTAATTGGAGTATCACTATAAATAATGATAAAAAGATGGCTTTAAAAAGATCAGCAATCGGTGATCGGCCTCAAAAATCCTGATTGGAGCACCCCTTGTTATAAACTAAGAGCAAATAAACAAATTACAAGCAACAGCACAAATGCAATAGAACAAAGATACAAATAAAACTAACAGACTTTCAGGTAAGGTTACCAGAAGTAGGTATTGCAATTGGGCAGTGTTGCCAAGCTGAAACTGCATGTCAGCAGTAGGGCTGTGACGGTATGGGATTTTTTCTTACCGCGGTGAAGCATCAACAAATATCGCGGTTTGGCGGTTAATTGCACGAACCCCCAAATCACCCCCTCCCCCTCCTCCCTGAAATCTCTAATGACTTTTGATCAAGAACCCATGCAGCTTGTAAATGAATGTGGAAATTATTATAAACAATAATAATAAAATAATATTTATTTCTATAACTTTGTTTTTTTTTCGATATCCTTTGAGTTTAAAAGGAATTATGGAACAGTCTTTATCATCGTTTGTAACGCATTCTTTGTACAATAAATTATCAAAAGAATAACAACCTGAGCAAGCGGCAGAAACAACAAGCCGAGCTCAAAATGCCCCATGCTTAGTTCTGGTGAGTTGTGCTAAACTTCGATTCCGATTTCTTTAGACATTGTTTTTCGGGTAACAGTCCGTGGATATAAACGCACTCGTCCAAACGCAACTTGTTGAAAAATTTGTTTGTTGAAACGCATCGTTTGTAACAGCAAATTAGGATGTCATTAATATTATTTAACTATTAATTAGGCTACATTTATAATAACAACCTTTCTAAAGTGCAACATAAAAGAGGTTTTTTTTCTTCTGATTTGGGTTTTTTAAAGTGCAACATAAAAAGTGAACATCAGACTAGCCTGTCTGTACAAGTGTTCGGCTGTTGTACTGGGCCGCTTAAGTGAAACTGCTATTTTAGTCCCGCTCCCGCCAGTTTATATTCCGCATTCGCACCCACCCGCTCCTGCTATATATTCACTCTTTGTTCACCCGCTGTCCGCTTAGAATAATTTTCTTCCTAACCCGACTGTTCCCGCTAAATATATATCTCGTTTCCAGAATCTCACATTTAAATTTCCACTACTGAAAGAGAGAGAGATATATAAAAATGTCTGCACATTTTATTGTAGGCTATTTATTTTATTCGTCTTGTCCAGAATCAAATTAGTTTTACATCTTGCTGTCAACACAATAGAAAAAGTGTCACAGAGAAAATAATAATAATAATAAT
This sequence comes from Schizothorax lantsangensis, assembly GCA_027422415.1. Classification (NCBI taxonomy): domain Eukaryota; kingdom Metazoa; phylum Chordata; class Actinopteri; order Cypriniformes; family Cyprinidae; genus Schizothorax; species Schizothorax lantsangensis. The sequence continues at coordinate 8,156,583 of CM049849.1, forward strand.
AATAATAATGTTGACCTATTGTAGCCTATTTGTTATTTTTATTCGTCTTGTCAAAATACAAAATTCGTTTAACATTTTGCTGTCAACACAGTAGGAAAAGTGTCGCAGAGAAAAAAAACCGACATCTGTCATTTAAATTTATAAGCAAAATATGAACAAATCCGTTGGCTTGTAGACAGGGGCGGCGCCAGAGAATTTTGAACGCAGGTGCTGAGGGGGGTGCTAGATCAATGACAGGGGGAGCTGGGCAATTAATAGTAGGCTAAATATGACCAAAACAGGTTGTTATTATTATTTTTTTATATGAATAGTAAAATCGCTATATAGGCGCATTTCAAATGTTTATGAAGAATGTGGGAGTATTATCGCTCTTAGCCTACTGTATGACATGGGGCACGCACGCAATAATTTATTTATTTATTTTTTCCTGTGGAAAGAGCTTATACTCCTGACATGTTTGGATGTGCTTTCTGTCGTCTCATGCAGTCTCCGTGAATGGAGCGCGTCACAACAATGAACCAGCTCACACGTGCGACCTAATTTCTCAATGGTGCGACTAAAAAAATTCTGAGGTTGCACCGGTGCGACCAGCCGTTCGAGAAAAAAAAAAAAAGTCTCCTCAACTCGGAAAATCTCCCTGTGGTTCAACAACAGACAGGCCCATATCGTGGTCTAAACCAATCAGAGATAGTGAAGGGTGGACCCCCCCCCCCCTCTGATTGGCCGTGGTCCAGATATTCCTGTGCGTGTGTGTACGTTTGAAAATGTGTGTGCTGCAGTCAGACAGAGAGAGGTGAGTAGCTTAGGCCCGTCAGATAAACAGAGTGGATGTAGCCGCGGATGATGAGAGAAGATGAAAAGAACGATTGACAACTTTTTCGTTAAGAATGTTAAGTTAAGGCCTGATCCGTCCGAAAATCATAACTAGAATCAGGCTATTTATTAATTATTTGAATCGCGCCTTCGGTGCTTTTATAAGCGCTAACCTCACGTACGAACCGAACGGAGCGCTTATCAGCACAACATGACTGAAGCGCAGTTCTTTTAATTGTGCACGAGCGGCGCGCGAATCACCCTATACTCTGTGCGCGTTCACCAGCGCGCTCGAGAAGTGTGAGAAGATCTGCGCGAGCCATTCCTATCGCGAAGCTGATGGTAAAATATGCGATCTATTTGAATTCTATTGAGAAACTGCCACTTTAAAATGCTGTGGAGAAAGTCGAACATTATCTAAAAAAAGGCACAAACTAAAAAGACTGATGAAAAGAGGATAAATATTTCACCAGCACTAGCATAATAGGCTATTAAAATGTTTTTAAACCACTCATGACCACCTTTACTATAATTTATCACGTTTTACTGTAGGCTTATTTATTGTGGTAAATTTTGTCTAACTTGTAGAATTTATAATAGATAATCTGTTAAGGGAATAGATTTTTCCCTAAAGATTTATATTACAACTGTGGCATGTTGTAGCTATTGTTTCTAAAGCCTGTTGTTTCTCATAACAAATGCCTTATTATAACAAATGCTACAGTTAAGAACTATGGTACTTTTTCATAAGAGCAAGTACAAGTCAGAATCGAGAGCAATGGGTTCTAATGATGAGTGATGGAAAATCCTGGCCTTCAGATATTCCAATGATGGCATAGATTAAATCATTAAGATCCTGATGAACTGTTAAGGAGTAAGAAATAAACGATATCAATATAAGAAAATGTTAAGTTAGATTGACTTCCCATGGTGTGTTGAATTAGAACATTCTGTCAAACTATAGCCTAAGTGTCTAAATAATATATAATACATTATATCCTATGTAAACAAGTAATTGTTAACTAGCCTTTATTGCAGTTACGCAATCAACCAACTTTGCATGTGTGGTGGATAGCACAAAAGACCATTTTACATAAATAAACATTTAAGCAAACAAACAAATAAATAAACCTTAAGAGGGAGCATGACCCGGGGTCCACTTCAACCCCCCCCCCCCCCCCCCTCCCCTAATGTTCAAACCAAAACTACGCCCTTGCATGTAATACAATACATGCAGCTCAGTGAAGCACTTTTAAGCACCAAAACTCACTTTTTCAGTAAGTTACCTTTCTTGTAGACTTGTGCTTCAAATAAAGAACTTTATGTTGACCAGATTGTTGGTTAATCATTTACAAGTCAATATTGCCTATATGAAAATTTGGGTGCACCTAACTTTTGTGCTGGTGCACCTAAGAAAAAAAGTTAGGCGCACCAGTGCAACCAGTGCAGAAAGTTAGTCTAGAGCCCTGCACAGACATAAGAAATAAATCTGCAGAAAGCTTGAAAACCAATTAAAAAACAAAAAAACAAATCTTCTCTGATTATGAGCACGGAATAATGCGTTTGAGCGCGGAATAATACTCCTAAATGCCTATATTAACGGATGGTTTAGTAGGTTATAATACTAATCAATTTAATATAAACGTGCACTAGTTGACTAGAAAAATCTTTAGTCGGGGGCAGGCCTACTTGACACAAGGAACCGATCCATTTTTTAAATAAAATGCTGACATTACGTGCGACTGCAAATCACGTTGTATTGCATTGCAGTATTTATGCATGTGTAATGAGTCAACTGTTTTTATTTTATTTCATTTGTTATGGGGTGCTTTGGTTTTTCTTGGGGGTGCTGGAGCACCTGCTAGCCCCTCCCTAGCGCCGCCCATGCTTGTAGACATTGCGAAATGAAATCACTTTTTAACTGAACAATTTAACATCCCTGAGAAGAATGTCCCAAGTCAGACTTGGGTTTCTTAGCAGTAAACTGACCATTTTCCAGTCCAAGATGAACGTACTTCAAAGACAGCGCATCCACACTTTGCTTTGCCATCCTTATTCTGCTCTGTCACTCATCGACAACCTGTCTGTTCTGTCTGAGGGCTGTTATGCACATGCTGCGCGAACAGACCCCGCAATAAAATACATGACACAGAAAGCACTGGTCCGTGCATGCAGCGCATGAGCGATAAGAGTGAGTAAAGCGCAGATATGCTTTTCTGAAAGGACGTCGGGAACGGGATATTGTTAGACCGCGCACTCCCATTCAAATTACATCAGAGTTACCGACCACCTTGTTTTATTCGGGAATTTAATCCCGCCTAGCAAGAAATCTGGTTGAGTCCCACGGAATGCAGACCTCTAGCTTCCTCCTGCAAATACCTTGAAAAAAAAGTACGGTGATGACCTTAACACCGCGGTCGGCATGTCATTACCGCGGTGATGCGGTAATGCGGTTATCGTCACAGCCCTAGTCAGCAGCATATATTTTATAGCATGCATCTGTATATGTGCAATCCACTAGTTCAAACATAATGGATATGATAAGTGGCAAGTCCAAGTCTGCATCCATGCAACACAGAACTCAACAGACCAACAGCAAGCCTTGTACAAGTCAGAAAAGTACATAATAAAAGACGAAGAGCTTAAATAAAAGGAGTTATAGCCAGCTAAATGCAAGCAGAAAAATTACTGAGTGCAGATTCAAGTCAAGTGATTAAATCACAAGAGTGTAGTGACTAATGTATTTAATATTGTGAGAGCTGAATAAAAAGAAAAGCAAAGAACATGTAATATAATAAATAAAAAAAATCTGGCTTTTGACACTATTTTTTATTATGGGGTGATAAAAAGAGATATTCAAATTATGGTCTTTTAATAACCTTTGACTCTAATATGTCAACAAAATGTAACAATTATTTTGAACCTGGCTTCATCCAGTGTTCAGGTTTTTGTTCTAGAAATCTATGCAAATTAGTGCATATTTAATTAATGACATAATTTACACATAACATTTCAGAAAATTTGTAATACAGAAAATGAGTTCTTAATGTAATCAGTCAACTAGGGGGAGGTATAGTGATATCTATTATTATTATTTATTTTTTCTATTCATTTATTTGATTGTGTGTTTTTTACCTTGTCCAGGCAGTGGCTTCCTAAATCCAAGATGGTTCCTCTCGGTATTGACAAAACCATCGACAAGATAAAAATTATGGAGGGCCGCAGCTCAGCCATCCGCAAGGCTGTTCAGACTGCCTTTAACCGCGCCATGAACCATCTGAATCGAGTCCAAGATGAACCTATTAGCGACCTCAGTGATGTTGACTAAGATTGGCAAGTGCAGACATTTCAAAGCCTTACCTTCATTCCTGACTGGCACCTGCTGTGTGACTTCTGTATATTGTTTTACTCCATACCTGCCACTCCTGTCTCATTTGCACAGAAGTCTCTAATCAGTTCTGTAAATAATGTAAATCGCTTATCACTAACTTATTCTTAAGATTTACTGTCATACATTTTTTATAGTATTTATACATTTTTGTGAATTATTCCCAGCATAATAACGCATTGATGCTGGAAAAAATGGACAAAATAAATTGTGTGAAACTAAAGTAAAAGAATACTGTAATCAGGGCTGGAACATGATGTGAGAGTACTTGCTTTTTTATGTTTAAATTATTGAAGTTTGTACACAGGCTTTTATTTGGCATTGTTTTTGTAACCTAAGAATGTTTTTTTTACAGCAATTTTAACCTATTTTGATGTATTTATATAACTAAATATATAACATTATTTGTCTTTTCATATTAGTAAGTCATGTTGTTATGAAAACCACAAGTGCGTTATTCTGATATTCTAATGAAACCAAAAAAGAAACAAAAAAAAATGCTGCCCAGACTTTTGTTTCTGTTGAGTGAATGGTTTTGTTAACCATTTTTTTTTTTTTTTTTTAATGTTTGTATTTGTATGTGGGAACTCCATAATTGGGTGGCACGTTTATTCACTGAGGAAATCATAAACAAAGTTTTACTGGACTTAGGAGTTATTCTTGTTTTTTTACATTTGTTACATCTGTTTACATTGACTTCCTTAATTTAGTTTTACTCTGGGTTGTAGTAGGTAGATTTTGGAATACCGTATGTCAGTTGTTTTAGTTGGTATTACAACTGTTGATTGAATTGTCCTTTTTTAGTTTTTTTTAATAAATTCATAACCTAGTTATGTCTTGAGTTTATTACAACAGTTACTCTATATTATGTACTGTATAGTGCATAATATTATTTGCATGGCACTTTAAAGCAGCTGTATGTACATTTTTTAACTTGTATTATAAGTTTCCATGTGATCTGGATTATGTAATCAGATTCCAAAAATTAAGTACTTGTAATTAATTAAATTACATTATAAAATACCCATAATCAGACTACAGTTACTTTTTTATGTATTACATGATTACATATTTCCACAATAGCAATAAATTATTCATAATTTATTGATTATCCCTAATTCCTCTGTTTCATCTTTTAAATTTTCCTTTTTAAAATAGCCTACTTGTATACAGAAAGTCTTGTGGACATTACCACAAAGAGCAGTTATTAGTCTGGTGACATCATTTGACCACTGGATTTACAAAAATCTTTTAAGGTTTAAAGAAGTGTTTTAACATTGCATCAAAATGAATACATTAATTTTTATTTGAAATCCCTGTAGGTTATTTAACCATGTATTTCTATGACTTTAGAAGGCTTTCGACTTTCAAACACATCAAACTGCACAAATTCACAATTTGACCTAATATATTTACTTAAAATACCCCTGAGATTTTAAAATAAATATTTTAATAAGTACATGTTCTCTTGTGTTGGTTATGGTCACATAATTGTGATTGACTTTAAAATGATTTATTTTAATAAAAATAAAAAAAGGATTTAATTAATTATTAGCTTTTCATTAAACTCATAACCCCCTGCAGTTCCGTCACAAACACCAGTTTGGGAAACCTTGATGTAAAATAATGTTTAATGCACTTCATGTTGTTAATAACAAGAAATTACTTACTCTTTGTATTTTTATGTCAATATGGTACGAGATTATCCTATTTAAATCAATGTGATAAATGAGTTGGGTCTAAAGTAATCTAAAAGTAGTCTGATTATATTACCTAACATGTGTAATGTAAAGGATTACGTTGCTAACTACAATTTGTGTCATGTAATTTGGAATCAGCAATGGATTACAATGTGTAAGTAATCTATCCAGGTCTGGTTATGGACATTTACCATGATAGTAATGGTATTCTTGGAACTCTCATCTAAATAACACGGTACATAATTACCAAAGGACATTTTCAAATTACCACAGTATTAACATATGATACCATCACTATATAATGTCACTGCCATTGTCGTTGTTTTTCTGAGAGCACTCCAAGGTAATCCCTACAAGCACTACAGTGGCTGTTGCTTTTTAATGTAATTATTTACTACTATTGTGTTACTATTTGGTACAATGACACTGCCACAGTACTTTATTAGGATTTAATTATTAATTACTTATTACTAACATTATTTGATGCCTACAGACAGTCATCTCATGGTAGGTACGTTGCCAGGTCTTGCCAACATTTCAAAGCCTATTCTGTCACTAGAGGTCACTGTTAATCTATGAAAGAAAAACAGAAAAAGCAAGCAAGTCTGCATTTTCACTGAGACAATGTCATCAGGACACTTCTTCAGAAAGAGTGAAATTAAGCAGCTCCTGATTTATGCAATTTTTCTCAGGGTATTAATGCATCACTTATCTTTAGATCAACCTGATTACATTGTCTGAGTTTTACATCTCAGAGTGCTTGAAACGCCAAATAAGCAATGCTTAGAGGAAACTGGTGAATTCAAACTCCTTTATTGGTGTTGCGCTGAAATTGACCTTGTCAAAAGTGTTTAGAAAGCTTTTGATTGTGCTGAAAGACTGACAGTGGTGTATTGTATCTTCAATTCAAATATGTTGCTGTCTCTGTTTGGTGTCTAATTGCTTTGGGAAGTAAACAGCATGCTCGAGTGGATGGCAAGTGAGGTGAAGCGTGAATATCAATCTCTCACATCAGTGTCATTAAATGACTTCTACAGAGTTGAAGTGCCCTAATTAGCTGCTGCCCCAGTGGCCCCACTCTGATGGCGCAGGTCTCTGAGATGTACTGATGGATATCAGCAGGTGCACCTAGGTCTAAATAATGCATTATTCTGCACATGCAGGTTGTTATTTGGTTCAGCATGGAGATTATGTTTTATGTAGATCTTCTGTCAGCTTTCAATGTTATGCTGATGATGATGCTCAGCTCTATTCCTTCGCGGCCCGACGAAACATACCAATTTGCAAAACTAACGGAATCTTAGTTAATACAAAAACTGATATAAAATTGATATAAAAACAGTAATTTCTTACTGTTAAACTCTGAAAAAAACAGAGGTGTTAATTATAGAACCAAAAATCTCTGTATGTAATAACCTAGAACACTGTCTAATACTTGATGGCTGCTCTGTCAATTCCTCGTCATTAGTTAGGAACCTAGGTGTGCTATTTGACTGCAATCTTTCCTTTGAAAGCCGTTTCCATCATTTGTAAAACCGCATTTTTCCTTCTCAAAAATATATCTAAAATTACGACCTATATGCTCTCAATGGCAAATGCAGAAACGTTAATTCATAAACGTTAATTCAAAGCGTTCATGACCTCAAGGTTAGATTATTGTAATGCTCTATTGGGTGGTTGCTCTGCGTGCTTAATATACAAACTCTAGCTGGTTCAAAATGCAGCAGCTAGAGTTCTTACTAGAACCAAGAAGTATGACCATGTAGCATATCAGAGCGAATCAGACAATTTAAGATTCGATCAGAACATTGTTGAAACACGAGGAGCCGAATTCCACAAAGAGGCCCAAGACAACATAGATGATCGTAAATCAGATCCTAGCGCCAGCCAGCCTGAAGTAAGCCTAACCAACCAACTCCTTCATAGCTTGAACAGCTTGCAACATTAACACAAAAGAACACAATGATTATTTCAACTCAGGAAGGAGATTGTCAAATTTGGGACAAGTAGCCAAGATTAATGGTCAAAAGTAGCCAAGATTAATGGTCAAAGAGACGCACAGCATGACCATCACATGTAAATCCATGAATAGAAATCATGAGCTTAAGACTTCCTCGGATTGACTTCCCCCACCTAGCAGACAAGAACCAGACTGAGATTCCCTCTAGACCCTTTTGACACTTGTTCTTCACAGAACACGTCCTCACATTCACAGAACGGCACAGAGACTGTTTTTACATGTATATATGCACCTAAATGATGCTAAAAGGATTTATGAGCAAATAATAATGTCTATATCATGTATGTACTCCATATCATGTAGTCTATATCATGTACTCTATATCATCATGTATTCCATTTCATGTATGTAACCCACACATTTGACTATCATGTCCTAATCAGTCATTGTGTATGTCATTTTGAATAACTATTGAATAGTTTATAGGTTTATAGTTGTGTTTGGTAAGTGTTTGAAAATCTTTTCTATCAATCAATTCTTTGTAAAATGTATTATATTCGTGTTATAGAAATCGTGTTCAAATTATACTCTGCAAGAGTGGGAAAATTCGGACCATGTGACTAATAAGATAACATGATTTATGTACTGGGAGGAGAAACATAGTAACACCCCGAGCTAAGACAATGTCTAATTGGTCAAGACACCATATAGGATGTGTCCAACAGCCGAGTTTTTGACTTTTATTTCCTTTTGTTTTTTGTTGAGAGTTTCGCATTCTGAGTTCAGTTTTGTGGCAAAGCCATGTCTCCAAGTCCAACTCCGACTGCGCTCGCCTCAAAACTTCAACCAGCCCACTGACTCTACACCATTCATCAGCCAATGCCTTAAGCCCCGTTCACACCACCAGTGACACTCAGCGACAGAGCGACATGATCCCATTCATTTTCAATGGAGAGCTGGCGACTTCCGGCGACAAGAGCGAAAGTGACCATTGGCGACGGAATGTGGGCGTGTCAAGCGATGCGGTTCAAGCGACAAAAGTTAAGGATTGCTCAACTTTATGCAAATGAACAGTGAATTTTGCGAGCGACAACCAATAGGAGTGAAGAATCTGTGAGCGGCGCTCACACGCCACCGTCTCGAGTGCACACAAGACAGGACAGATTTCCAGAGCGATCTTACTGTTTTAAATGATTTGACTGTAACGACATAAAAATGATGCGTGAAAAATAAACAGTTGGCAGTCTAAAGTGAGTTTGAGTCATTTATGATGGTTTGTGTTGTCAATTATATGATGCAGTGAGAAGTTCAGCACCGGTTAATGATTTAATGCACTGAGCACTGCTGTAGTTTATTTAACAACACTCTCCAACAGCAGAATGCTACTTTTAATTATTTTAAGACTAATTCCTAGTCAGATTCGAATGATATCTTAGTTTTACCGGTGATATATATATAGTTTGTGATTGCATTCTCTAAAGATATGTCCAGACATGCAGTCTACCAATAACATTAGAGCGACAGCAGTAGGAACGCCCACAAGCGTCTTCACAGTACAGTGTCTAGTGATATACAGTGAAAAAATCGCTGGCGGTGTGAACGGGGCTTAAGACGTCACTTCAAACAGCTACTGAACTTCCAGCCAATCAACAACCTTGGGAAACCCCTTTCTGCAAAGACGAAAACAGGGGCGGATTGGCCATCTGGCAATTCTGGCAAATGCCAGAAGGGCCAGACCATTTTTTAAATGTGGGCTGGTCAGATTATTATTATTATTTTTTTTAAATATATATAAATACATTGTTTTTACAGGCCGGCAGTTTTATCTCTTGCAAAATTTTAATATGATGATAATAATAATAATAATAATAATAATAATAATAAATGTTAAGCATTTGGCCCAGTCGGCGACGGCCGGCTGGTTTCGAGATGGGCCGACCGACCCAATCAGAGGTTATGCGGACGTAATCAAAATCAAGCATGTCATAAGTGCAACACGAACTAATTGTCAGATGATGGACCGTAAAAAAAGGAAAGGCGGTGCGGAAAAGCTTCGAGAAAGCAAAAAAAGGGCTCTTAAATCCAACGCTGCCAAATGCATAAAATTAACCGAAATCTTCTCAAAAGGTTTAAATTCGGCTGCTGCAGCGGAGGACAGTAGTGCGGTAGAGGAGGTAAGAAGAAAACAGAAAATATAGTGCTCAAGTCATTTTCACGCCATTCACGCTAAGTTACTTCTGACAGTTTTTGACAGTAACCTACACTGTGTTAAACAGTTGTAAACTAAGCGTAGAACCCCCGTATAGCAGATAACATGGGATTTAGGGTATACAGACTGCTGTAGGCTACTAGCAATATAACGTTAATCTAACATGTCAAAAACCTATAGCAATAGCCATAGTACTGTAGGCATTTGTAGTGAACTCTGATACGTAGCTAGTCATTAAAGTAAAACATTAAATACTTGCATAGGTTACAGTATGTAATTAATCCTTAGGTAGGGTGGAACATAGGCTTCTATTACAGGCACTATCTATGCAATAGTTAGATGATGTAATATGAGACATTGGCTTGCTTATGTTCTCCCTTGTCTGAATCGTGTGTTTATCTATTCAAAACTGGACCCAGTGCAGACAGCTCAGCTGCTGCAGCAGAGTCAAGTGTCATGGAGGTAGGAAGACAGCAATGAGAGAGACACACCCTGACACAAATGCTGCCAGTTTCTTAATACTGTGGCTCTAATTAACTATTAATTAACCCTTATGATAGGAGGAACCTGTGCATGTGTGTCACACACAATCACACACACACACACACACACACACACACACACACACACACACACACACGCCTTTACACCACACACACAAATGCACATGCAGCACTAGCAACACTTCAGCATACTTTAATTCACAAATAACTATATATCATGAAGGATTTAAAAATGTAAAAATCTGTTGGTACACACACACACACACAACTATTGCTGCTGCTACTATTTATAGTTTTTTTGCTATATAATCTGTTCCCTTTTGTGCTACTGTTATTACTTAATTGTATTCATGTGTATTCCAATGTTGAGAGCAGTCAGTTAGAAAACATTTTGCTGCAATGTTTACATCCTATATTGTGTTTATTAACTAGGATGTTGCTGGAATCAGTGCAGCCAGAGACTGGTCTGCCAGTACCAGTGCTGTGAGAAAGGATGTAGGCCTAGCAGAGACAGGGAGGAGTGTGGTAGAGGTAGGAAAAAAAAAAGAAAGAAGTGACACACTGTACTTTGGGTTTGTAATTAACTCTAAAGTAGAGGGGAACACATATGACAATAATTGTAATTATGTCTACATGTAGATACATTTGAACTTAACTGTACATTAGGTCATAGTTATTAATGATTATTAATTAGGTCACCTATAATTGTTTCATAAGCACATATTTATTCAAAACAAGAATGAGGCAAAGCCTAGCACAAGCAGTGATCCAGATAATGATGACATTCAGGTTCATCATGAAGTTGAGGAAAAAGAGCTCGCAGGAGAGGCAGAGGCAGAGCACGCAGGAGAGGCAGATCACGCAGGAGAGGCAGAGCACGCAGGAGAAGTAGAGCACAAGGATAGGAGGCATACATACATGTTGCATACATGTTGCATACATGCATACATGTTGTTGGTTTAGATGTTAAATCATCTAAACCAACAACATGTATGTTAGACCCTATTCCATCTAAACAAATAAAAGAGCTGCTTCCAGAAGTCATAGATCCTCTTTTGGCTATTATTAATTCATCATTGTCATTAGGATATGTCCCCAAAACCTTCAAATTGGCTGTTATTAAGCCTCTCATTAAAAAACCACAACTTGACCCCAAAGATCTAGTTAATTACAGACCGATCTCAAATCTTACTTTTCTGTCAAAGATACTAGAAAAGGTAGTATCCTCACAATTATATTCCTTCTTAGAGAAAAATGATATCTGTGAGGATTTCCAGTCAGGATTTAGACCGTATCATAGTACTGAGACTGCTCTCATTAGAGTTACTAATGATCTGCTTCTATCATCTGATCGTGGTTGTATCTCTTTATTAGTTCTACTGGATCTTAGCGCTGCGTTCGACACCATCGACCACAACATTCTTTTAAATAGACTAGAAAACTTTGTTGGCATTAGTGGAAGTGCCTTAGCATGGTTCAAATCGTACTTATCTGACCGCCATCAGTTCGTAGCAGTGAATGACGAGGTATCATATCGATCACAAGTGCAGTATGGAGTACCTCAAGGCTCAGTACTAGGGCCGTTACTTTTCACGCTTTACATGTTACCCTTGGGAGATATTATCAGGAGACATGGTGTTAGCTTTCACTGTTATGCTGATGATACTCAGCTCTATATTTCTTCACGGCCCGGTGAAACACACCAAATTGAGAAACTAACGGAATGCATAGTCGATATAAAAAACTGGATGACGAGTCATTTCCTACTGCTAAATTCTGAAAAAAACAGAGGTGTTAATTATCGGACCTAAAAACCCCACATGTAATAACCTAGAACACTATCTAACACTTGACGGCTGCTCTGTCAATTCTTCTTCTTCATCAGTCAGGAACCTAGGTGTGCTGTTTGATAGCAATCTTTCTTTTGAAAGCCATGTTTCTAACATCTGTAAAACTGCGTTCTTCCATCACAAAAACATATCCAAACTGCGACCTATGCTCTCAACGTCAAATGCAGAAATATTAATTCATGCGTTTATGACCTCAAGGTTAGATTATTGTAATGCTTTACTGGGTGGTTGCTCTGCACGTTTAATAAACAAACTACAGTTAGTCCAAAATGCAGCAGCTAGAGTTCTTACTAGAACCAGGAAGTATGACCACATTAGCCCGGTTCTGTCAACACTGCACTGGCTCCCTATTAAACATCGTATAGATTTTAAAATCTTGTTAATGACTTATAAAGCCCTGAATGGCTTAGCTCCTCAGTACTTGAGTGAGCTCTTATCGCATTATAGTCCTCCACGGCCGCTGCGTTCTCAAAACTCTGGCCATTTGATAATACCTAGAATATCAAAATCAACTGCGGGCGGCAGATCGTTTTCCTTTTTAGCACCAAAACTCTGGAACAATCTACCAAACACTGTTCGGGAGGCAGACACACTCTGTCAGTTTAAATCTAGATTAAAGACCCACCTCTTTAACCTGACATACACCTAACACACTACTACACTTCTATTATTCAAATCCGTTAAAGGATTGTTAGGCTGCATTAATTAGATCAACCGGAACCGGGAACACTTCCCATAACACACGATGTACTCGTTACATCGTAAGAAGATTGGCATCTACGCTAATAGTTGTTTCTTTCTTATTCTGTTTCTCAGTCCGTGTCCGGATCAGATGGTGGATCGGCGCCGGGAGATGATGTCTGCGGCCCTGATCGTCAGCGATGAGCCCCAGAGACATATCCCCAGTGAAGACCTCGACTAAAATACAATAAAAATAAAAATAAAACAAATAATTAAAAATATAATAATAAAATACCTAACTACATAATACTATTATTGTTAGAAATTGCAACAATATAAAAATAGAAATATAATACATTTATACATTTAAAAATTTAATTAAAACAATAAGTAAACAATGAATAAACAATAATATCCTGGCCAGAGGAGAACTGGCCCCCCGACTGAGCCTGGTTTCTCCCAAGGTTTTTTTTCTCCATTCTGTCACAGAGGGAGTTTTGGTTCCTTGCCGCTGTCGCCTCTGGCTTGCTCAGTTGGGGACACTTAATTTCTAGCGATTATAGTAAATTTGATTTCACAGATACTATTTAAACTAAACTTAGCTAGACAATGACATCTCCGAATTCAATAATGAAACGCCCTTAACTGAAAATTGAGTGTTTAATCTTATTATTATACATTACTGACACTCTATCCTCCAACTTGATACTGTTAAGTGCTTTGACACAATCTGTATTGTTAAAAGCGCTATATAAATAAAGGTGACTTGACTTGACAAGGAGAGGCAGAGCACGCAGGAGAAGCAGAGCTCACAGGAGAGGCAGAGAGCTCGCAGGAGAGGCAGAGAGCACGCAGGAGAGGCAGAGCTCACAGGAGAAGTAGAGCACACAGGAGAGGCAGAGGCAGAGCATGCAAGAGAAGCGGAGCACACAGGAGAGGCAGAGGCAGAGCACACAGGAGAAGCAGAGCACACAGGAGAGGCCCCAGATGTTGACTGGTTCACACGGCCTAAATCAACAGATCATGACTTGTTTTTCACGTACCATCCCAGACAAACATCCAAAAATGCAGTTGTGAAGAAAGTATTTCATTGTGAGGATGGCACAAATCGGAAGTGGCTGACATACTGTGAGAAGAGGCATACGTTGTTTTGTTCAGTTTGTCTTGCCTATGCCAAGCCCTGTGATAGTGGCAATCCATTTATTGTAGGAATGAGAGATTGGAGGCATATCCATCAGAGAATTGAAGAGCATCAACAAAGTTTTGCCCACAGAAATTGTGCAGAAGCGTACTTCTTGAGGGCCAGCAAAGCAAACATAAACCATTTACTTTGTGGCCGGCAAATGTCTGCACACAGAGAGCAGGTTCGCAAGAGGCATCAGGTGCTGGAACGTGTTGTAGATGTTGTCAAGGTGATAGGCAAGAGAGGACTTAGCTACAGGGGGTCCCAGTCTGAGGCTGCTTATACATTAGAGGACATCTCTGTAGATCACGGGAACTTTTTGGAGCTTATTCTTTTAATCAGCAAGTATGACACCTGCCTGCAAGAACATGTTGCGGACTGCATAGAGAAGAGCAAGAGGCTACATCAGACCGGAGGGAAAGGCAGAGGATCCCTTCTCACTTTGATTTCCAAAAATACAGTCAATAATGTAATAGATGCCATCCGATGCATTATTCAAAAATCTATTAGCTCTGAAGTTACACAAGCTGTAATGTTCTCAGTGCAAATAGATACAACACAAGACATCTCTGCAAAAGACCAATGTTCAGTCATTCTCCGTTATGTGAATGATGTTGTCCATGAGCGACTTGTTGCTGTTGTCAGTTGTGAGGCATCGTCTGGGAGGTACTTTAGTCAGTTAGTTAAAGAAGTCATTGATACACTACAGCTAGATATGAGTAATTGTATTGGAAATTCTACTGGATGGAGCTGCAAACATGCAAGGCCAGTACAATGGCTTCTCTGCCTTGCTTTCTTCACACTCTCCGAACCAAGTACATGTGTGGTGTTATGCACATATCCTGAACCTTGTGATGGGAGACACCACAGGAGTAGTTATAGAAAGTGCATCACTATTCTCACTACTAAATGACCTAGCAGTTTTTATTCGAGAGTCCTATCAAAGAATGAATGTCTGGGAGAAAAAGACTCAGGACCCTCACCACAGACGGCTCTCTTCCATAGGAGAGACACGCTGGTGGGCCAAGGATGCTGCTCTGAAGAAGGTCTTCGGATTTTTTGGCAACCCACAAAATGCATTGTTTGTGGATGTGGTTCTCACTTTAACAAATATTGAAGAGATGGCAAGTTGTTACGATCTTTAAAGTTCCAGGGGTATGGAACATAACATATAGTTTATTGATATTGCGGTGAGAGTGAAGATATAGAAAGAACCAGGCACACAGAGCATATCCCAATTAAATGGTTTAATATCCTTAAGCCGAAGCCACTAACAATGGGTGAGCTATATACAATGCATAGTTTGTAAAGCAAGAATAAGATGAATATATTAACTAAGGGGAAACAAAGGAACAAAAGGTGGCGCCAAATCAACAAAAGAAATGATAACCAAAAATAGATCCTAACTAAATTACTATAAACCTCTAACCTAACTAACCAAAGAAAAATGTAGAAACAAACCCGAAGTCTTCGGTGTATACGATGCCTTAACTAAACTACACTAACAACTAACAAAGGAAAAATACAAAGGAGGTGCTCACCCCTTACCTAGTGTCTAACACTTGTTAGCTACGTGTCGCATGTGTCCTGAGTTGCGCGATACACTAGTCTGTTCCCCTTTTTCCCCCAGTACAAAAAGAGAACAGTAAACTCTCATCAGGTGCTCGGCTCAGAATCTAAATCACCAAAACCAACAAGCATTAGGTTCACACATTCACAATAAAACAAACACAAATACTAAACACAAATTCCAACTCAAAACACCTGAGCCCACACACTGAGCTCCTGAGCTCATAACGCCGAGAGCTTTTAACCAGCACGGCGACACTGGATTGGCTGCAGAGACAACGCCCTTAATGATGATTAGCAGCCGCCTCCTCCAACCAGCAGAGACCTGATGGACAGATTGACATCCTGGAGAACAGATTGGTAGCGACAAGAGAGGGAGGGAAGAAATAACAACAACAAAACACACATGGAATGTAACACTACTGCCCATAAGAACAAACTATATATGAATTTCTATATATCTGTTTCAACTATTTGGAGCTTACTTAATTATACTCTAGATAGAGCATCAGCGATCACATTTTCTACACCTTTCTTGTGCTTGATTATCAAATTATAACCCTGCACAATCAGAGACCAACGCATTAAGCGTTGATTTTGGTAGTACATACGTGACAGAAAAACTAGAGGATTGTGATCTGTAAACACAACAACTGGATAGTTGCTAGACCCAATATATACATCAAAATATTGGAGAGCCATTAGCAACGCTAACGCTTCCTTCTTGATGGTGGAGTAATTAAATTGATGTTTGTTTAACTTACGCGAAAAGTAGCAGACAGGATGATCAATTCCATCCTCATCTTCCTGCAACAGTACGGCACCAGCACCAGCCGCACTGGCATCGACTTCTAATTTGAATTTAGAAGCAAAATTAGGTGCCATCAAGACAGGAGTGCTACACAGCAGAGTTTTGATCGAGTTAAACGCCTGCTGACACTCCTCAGACCACGAAAACTGACATGATGGACTAAGGAGCGACGTCAAAGGTTGAACAACGATAGAAAAATTCTTACAGAAGCTACGATAATAGAAACCGGCGAAGTTCTCGTCGAGTAGTTGGAATTGAAAATTCAGCAATGGCGGTTACCTTCGCTTCTAACGGGCGCACTTGACCTTGACCTACTTCTTTACTAAGATAGGTAATAGTTGCTTGGCCGAATTCACACTTTGCCAAGTTCAACGTCAAGGAAGCGTTAGAGAGACGCTCAAATACAGTCCGTAACAGAGAAACATGTTCTAACCAGTCAGTAGAATATACAACTAGATCATCCAGATAAGCATTGCAGTTTGAAACCCCGGAAAGCACAATGTTAATGAGTCTCTGGAAAGTAGCGGGTGCGTTACGCATCCCGAAAGCCATAACAGAATACTGTAGAAAACTATCGGGAGTCACGAAGGCTGAAATATCAGAGGCACGAGAGGTAAGGGGCACTTGCCAATAACCCTTTAATAAATCTAATTTACTGACATATCGAGCCGAACCAAGATTGTCAACGCAGTCTTCCATGCGTGGTAAAGGAAAACAGTCTGGGATGGTAACCGCGTTTACTTTTCGATAGTCAGTACAAAATCGAGCAGTGCCATCACTCTTCGGGACTAATAAACACGGCGAGCTCCAGGGACTATAGCTAGACTTAGCAAGTCCATGTTCAAGCAAGTAATCAACCTCACCTCGCATGACAGCCCTCTGCTGTTTGATCGGAGCAGCATCACCCACGTTAATGTCATGCTGCAAAACTGTGGTACGAGAAGGAGCATCATTAAACAAAGAAGGAAAATCATTAATCAAATGCATAATATCACTTCTTTGCTGTTCAGATAAATTAGGTAGATGAGTTGGTAAGTCACTTAAGACCTCAGCATTCTTAAATCTAGCACATTGTTGATGCATATGACGGGACACCACACCATCATCCTCCGCATCAGCATCACAAGCAGTATTTACATCACTACACGCAGAAACGTAAACTGGAATATCATCTACAATTGAAACTTCCATTCGGGCAGATTCTCTACGGTGATATGCCTTTAACATATTCACATGACAAACACGGGTCTTCCTTTTTCTGTCAGGAGTGTGAATCACGTAATCAGTATCACTCAATTTTCTCAGCACCTCATAAGGGCCGGAAAATCGTGCAGATAAGGCAGAACCAACAACAGGGAGCAACACTAACACTTGATCACCTTCTTTAAAGCAACGCTGAACAGATTTACGATCAAACTGGCATTTCATATTTTCTTGAGCAGCGGCCAATGATTCCCTCGCCATAGAACAAGCTTTATGTAACCGTTCACGGAATTTACTGACATAACCCAACACGTTCATTTTAGGGCTGGAATCGAAAGACAAGATGTTTTCTTTGAGCATTTTCAAAGGACCTCGGACAGTATGTCCAAACACGAGTTCGGCGGGGCTAAATCCAAGGCTTTCCTGCACAGCCTCTCTGACCGCAAACAAAACCAATGGTACCCCCTCGTCCCAATCCTTACCAGTATCCCTGCAGTACTTCCTGAGCATCGCTTTCAGCGTTTGGTGAAAACGTTCGAGCGCACCTTGACTCTCTAGATGATAAGCGCTCGCAACTCTGTGAGAAATATTTAAAGTGGTCAAAACTTGTGAGAAAAGCTTAGAAAGGAAATTAGTGCCTTGATCGGTTTGCACAATTTTTGGCAAGCCAAACGTAGAAAAAAATTTCACAAGTGCTTTAATGACAACAGATGCTGTTATTTTTCTCAACGGAATCGCCTCAGGAAAACACGTAGCACTACACATAACTGTCAAAAGGAATTGGTTACCAGTTTTGGTTTTAGGTAGGGGTCCCACACAATCGACGATGACGTGTTCAAACGGTTCCCCTAAAACTGGGATAGGAACGAGCGGCGCCGGAGGAATCACCTGGTTAGGTTTACCAGTGATCTGACAAGTGCAACAGGTGCGACAAAAATAAGCAACGTCAGTTTTTAGCCGAGGCCAAAAAAAATGCCTCAGAATCCGATTATAGGTTTTCGTAATTCCTAAATGTCCAGACAAATCGTGATCATGAGCCAAGGACAAAACGTTCTGGCGGTAACACGAAGGAATAACGATTTGATACACCACATCCCATTCAGAATCATCTTTGATATCCGGACACCACCGGCGCATCAACAAGCCATTTTCAACAAAATAGGCGGATTTTCTCTTTTGTGCCTCCTCCAAGGAAACAACAGCAGAGAAACACTTCCGCAAAGTTAAATCTGCCGTTTGTGCAGAAACAATTTTCTCACGCGTCATAGGCAGCTTCACACAGTTCACACTAACAGGAGAAGACTTTTCAACAGCCTTACCTTCAACCTGTATTAAAACATCATCGGCAAAGATGGGTGCAATAAAAGAGGAAGACAAATCAAAGTCATCTTTCTTACGAGCTTGAGCTCGCATAACAGCGCAGGCAGGGAAAACCTCAGGGTACATCTTTGACAAATCATCGGGCTGGTCTAAAAACACAGGATTATCAGACACCTCCAACACAGGAAAAACCTTCCCACCAGCCAGATCATTGCCAAGAATAAATTCTACCCCTTTCACAGGCAAACATTCACGAACGCCTACCTTCACAAACCCTGTACAAAGTTTAGACTGCAAATGCACCTGATGTAATGGAACTTTAACAAGTCCCATCTCTATACCCTGTACCAACACATTACTGCCACAAAAAGTCTGTTCAGAAAACGGCAATACATCTGCTACCACAAAAGATTGAGTGGTTCCAGTGTCACGGAGCATCTTAACCTTCACCTGATCTATAGACTTGCCCGTAAAGGAAATTAACCCTTCCATCAGAAACGGTTCATAGCTAGAATCTAGCCTACCATCACGCTCAGCATTGTCAACGTCAACATCAATAGCCTTCACAAAACCAACACTCTTTGTTACCAAACCTTGCTGCTTCCGTTTCAACATGAAACAGTCAGCAATTAAATGGCCAGGCTTACGGCAATAAAAACAGTCTCGATCATCCTTAGACTTCGGAGTAACTGATTTCGGTCGTGACTGGTTAATCAGCGGCACGGACGCCGTTTTATCAGAATGAATGGTGGTAAATACGTTCTTATGTGTCAGCGCAAATTCATCTGCAAAAACAGAGGCTTGAGATAAAGAGGACACCTTTTGTTCGTTTAAATAAACAACGACACGTTCGGGTACACAGTTCTTGAATTCTTCTAAAAGAATAAGTTCCCGTAGTGTCTTGAAATCTGTAACCTTACTCGATATGCACCATTTGTCAAACAAGATCCCTTTTTCTCTAGCAAATTCAACGTATGTTTGACTAGAATTTTTTTTATGGTTCCTAAACCGCTGCCTATAGGCTTCTGGCACCAATTCATAAGCGCGCAGAATTGCAGTTTTCACCATATCATAATTTAGGCTGTCTTCCAAAGATAAACTAGCGCAAACATCTTGAGCCTTGCCCGTCAATCTGCACTGCAGCAACAGAGGCCATACTTCCTTAGACCAATTTAGGGCGGATGCGATACGTTCAAATACACTAAAATACGAATCAACTTCGGTCTCTCGAAACTGCGTCACAAGAGAGATATGCTTACTCATATCAAAGGTGGTTCCCGGAGATTCAGCTCCTGCTGAAGCATCAGCGGTCTGTACAGATGATACCGCTGGAACAAGTGCATTCTTGGCGGCATTCAGCTCAAGCTCACGCAGCTTAATCTGCTTCTCCGCCTCAATTTCCAACCTGCGAACTTCGAGTCGTAACTGCATCTCAGCCCAGCGTTCTTCTGCCTTTTCATGCGCTTCCATTTGGACCCGCGCCAAACAGACTTTAAGCCGGGCATCACCTCCAGACCCCATAGAGGCCGGAGAAAAAGGTTCAAAGGGCGGCAGGGACACTTTGGCTTCAGTACCCTCTACCACAGCAACCCCACCCTGCTCCTCCTCACCTGCCAACGGCACCTGAACACCGGCACCCAGAGAAAACTCCTCGACTCTTGCAGGCAACACTAGAACACCTGCCTCCACCAACCTTTGTATGACATCACTCTTTATCTCTCTTTTAAGCTGCTGTGTCGTGACCGCAATTTGATAATGGGCCGCAATATTTATCAAATCGCTTTTTCGACATTTATCAAGCTGCTCAATAGACGGCGCATTAACGAAAGTCTCTAAATCAAAATCAGCTATAATTACGCTGAAACAACCGCTAACCACCCGGTCAACCAGTCACACCTCAAAAAAAATATGCTCCAGCAAATCATTAAAGCCACGGTCATTCTACTCTCCACTCCAGCAGCATTTAATTTCACGGGAAATATGATTATGATCCTGGACGAGGCCCCATTAAATGTTACGATCTTTAAAGTTCCAGGGGTATGGAACGTAACATATAGTTTATTGATATTGCGGTGAGAGTGAAGATATAGAAAGAACCAGGCACACAGAGCATATCCCAATTAAATGGTTTAATATCCTTAAGCCGAAGCCACTAACAATGGGTGAGCTATATACAATGCATAGTTTGTAAAGCAAGAATAAGATGAATATATTAACTAAGGGAAAACAAAGGAACAAAAGGTGGCGCCAAATCAACAAAAGAAATGATAACCAAAAATAGATCCTAACTAAATTACTATAAACCTCTAACCTAACTAACCAAAGAAAAATGTAGAAACAAACCCGAAGTCTTCGGCGTATACGACGCCTTAACTAAACTACACTAACAACTAACAAAGGAAAAATACAAAGGAGGCGCTCACCCCTTACCTAGTGTGTCTAACACTTGTTAGCTACGTGTCGTATGTGTCCTGAGTTGCGCGATACACTAGTCTGTTCCCCTTTTTCCCCCAGTACAAAAAGAGAACAGTAAACTCTCATCAGGCGCTCGGCTCAGAATCTAAATCACCAAAACCAACAAGCATTAGGTTCACACATTCACAATAAAACAAACACAAATACTAAACACAAATTCCAACTCAAAACACCTGAGCCCACACACTGAGCTCCTGAGCTCATAACGCCGAGAGCTTTTAACCAGCACGGCGACACTGGATTGGCTGCAGAGACAACGCCCTTAATGATGATTAGCAGCCACCTCCTCCAACCAGCAGAGACCTGATGGACAGATTGACATCCTGGAGAACAGATTGGTAGCGACAAGAGAGGGAGGGAAGAAATAACAACAACAAAACACACATGGAATGTAACACAAGTCAAAAGCCAAATGTGCGTGTCAAAGCCAGAGGGTTTAAAGAGGCCCTGCTCAAGTATGAAACCATCCTTACTGCCCAAACATTTTTGTATGTATTTGAGAAAACGTCTCCTCTCTCCAAGTACCTACAAACCAGCGGACTGGACATTCTGACAGCACATCGGATGGTTGTGGAAACACAAGAAGCTCTACAAAAGAATGCTAGAGACTTTGACTCTGTGAAAAGGGCAGCAGAAATCTTTGTGCAGTGGGCTACTGCCAAGCTACAAGAACAGGATGAAGACACCAAACTGGAAGTGCAAACTGAGCTGCCAAAGAAAAGGATAAGGAAAAGGAAGACAATGCCGGGGGAGTTGGCTCAGGATGAGGTGGAAAGGGACTTGGAAATGGCCTACAAGACTAAGGTACACCATGTCATCATGGATACAGTCACTGAAAGCAACTGTTACATTCTCCTCTATAGTCTAGGGGTTTCAGAGCGGAAGTAACAAAGTTAAAAGATGTGACCAAATAAATATGTGAATGTTGAGAAATCTCCTTTTCCTCTATCCCAGCTCTTACCACTTTCACCATTAACACTTCCAATAAAGGTTCACACAGATAATACCAAATGCCAGAAATATACTTAATTGTTTATTTAAGGGCTTAACATAAACCAAAAGAATATATATTGAAAATATACAATATCAGGGCAGTTAATCAACTTAAATAACCAAGGCGTCAGGAGAGGGCAAATACCAAAATAACAAACAAAACAGTCTTTCTAAAGGTTATAACAAAATAACTCCCCTGGCAAAAGAAAACAAAATAAAAGACAATAATCTTACCTCTCTCCCTAACTAAAGAAAAACAGGTGAAAAGTTTAGAAGGGAATAAACCCAAATAAATCGGCGCCCAACTCCCTACACGGTTTCACAGAACTAGACTCACACAGAATCACAACAGTAACGTCGTTGTAACCACACTTTAGGTTTACATGTCACAAATTACTCAAGAGCAAATAAAACAACAACGTGTCTGGGATAGCGGATAAGGGACTCCTCCCGAGCTGTGTCTCTCTGCTCCTTTATATCTGTTGCACACTGTGTAACAGGGAAACCACGCTGCCGCTAATTGCAATCAGCTGCGGATGATTTAGATCACTGCTTGGCAGAGAGAGAGAGAGAAAAAGAGGGAGGAGAGAAAAACATGTGACCATCTCCCAACATACACAACAATTACGTCATGGGACGTAACACAACCATCAACGCTTTCTGACACATGGCACATTGTTTGCAGACCTTGCTTATCTGGACCCTAGAAGATTCTCAGAGATCAGAGATAATGGATTGCCCAAGACGTCGCTCACAGAACTAAGCAGATGCTTACTATAGTTTGACAACCGGGCCACTGTTGTCACTTTACAGTATGAGCTGACTAGTCTCGCTGGTCAATGGGAGAAACTGAAAAAGTCTGCAGTGGAGGAGTACACAACCAGGATTGTGAGAGAGATACCTATGGATGGAACTGATGAAGAACATATAGAGATTATGAATAAAAGTTGTTCAACATGTAAGAACTGTGCCGTATGTTGTTATCAGCTTTTACAGCGATACAACTTGTTAACAGATGCTTACCATGTTATAGGCCTCGGGTACAAGTTCCTACTCACCCTGTCTGTCACCTAGGTTGCTTGTGAGAGAAGCTTCTCCACACTCAAATTTATAAAAAATCGACTCAGGAGCACCATATCCAATGATCATTTGGAGACATTTATGTTGATGGCAACTGAAAAGGAAATACTTATGGCCCTAGATACAGATGTTGTCATTGACAGAGTGGCAGAGAAGAGTGAATAGGTGCGACGCCTGCTGACAATACAATAAAGCACAGTGACAGCAGAGACCAGCAAGAAGAAGCATGGACACAATGACAGTCAGGCAAGAGTGAAGAACAAGTATAATCACAGACAGCCATACAAACATATTAAAATGGCAGAGTTACAGAGTTAAAACGGATAAGAAGATGTAGAATCAGACAGACAATGTGTACAGTCAACAGAGAGAAACAAGGACAACCCAACATACAGACAGTGACAATAAAGAACAACACTGTAGAGAATGACAGTAAGTAATAGCAGACAAACGGCATAAACAGACAGCATACAGACTCTACAACATTCTCAGATTCTTTTTTCTTTTGTTTTTACTGTATGTATAAATTTGTTATAAACGTGTGCTCTTTTGCCAGTCACATACATTAAATGTTTAAATATCTATTACATATGGTACTGCTTATATTATTTCACCATCTGTACACAAATATAAGTAGTGAATGCGCATGTCCGTGGGTGGGGCTGTGTCGGTGTGGTAATGTGGGCTGGTGTGGCTACAGTGCCAGGGCTGAATTTTTGGCCCAGTCCACCCCTGGACGACAACAAAGGGGACCCCCTACACAGGCAACGCAAGTACCTCCAGATTCTAGCTGAACTGGTGCATTTAATATAAAGTTTAACAGCCTCATTGAGAAACTCAATGTGAGGGTTAATTAAATGATTGATGGTTGTTCAGGTCTAAGCAATTGCACATATTGCTATAAACTTGCGATTTCACATTTTCACTCTCCTAAAACTCATTCTTTCCTCACATTCTCTATTTCTGCAACTTGTGTAAATGTATGAGAGTGTGTGTTTGTGTTAGATTAGTTTGTATGTCTTTATCTAATAAAGTCTTATTTATATTGAAATGGGAAGTATCTTGTGTTTTGTGCTTACAAGTTAATATCTTAAACTGCCGATCTTGTTGCTGTACTAATAAACAGTGTTTTCACTATATTTTGGATATTAATATCCACTACAGAGTTGGTTATACAGCTCGTTCAATGAATCGGTGGCCAACTCAGTGATCAGCCATAAAACAGTGATTCTGTCTAAATTCCCTATAAAACATAAATAATTCACTTTGAGCTAAATTGACCTGTTTCACTGACAACCATATTAGCCCGGTTCTGTCAACACTGCACTGGCTCCCTATTAAACATCATAAACATTTTAAAATCTTGCTAATTACCTATAAAGCCCTGAATGCAGTATTTGAGTGAGCTCTTATTGCATTGTAGTTCTTCACATCCACTATGATCTCAAAACTCTGGCCATTTGATAATATCTAGAATATCAAAATCAACTGTGGGTGGCAGATCCTTTTCCTATTTAGCTCTCAAACTCTGGAACAATCTACCTAACACTGTTCGGGAGGCAGACACACTGTCAGTTTAAATCTAGATTAAAAACTCATCTCTTTAACCTGGCATAGACATAATACACTATCACATTTCTATAATTCAAATCCGTTAAAGGATTGTTAAAGGATATGTTAAAGGATTGTAAGGCTGCATTAATTAAGTCAACCGGAACCGGGAACACTTCCCATAACACCCGATGTACTTGTTACATCGTTAGAAGAATGGCATCTACGCCATCTATTAGTCTGTTTCGTTCTTATTCTGAGGTCACCTTAGCCACCCAGATCCAGTCTGTATCCAGATCAGATGGTCACTGCAGTCACCCGGATCCAGTCCGTATCCAGCCCAGATGGTGGATCAGCACCTAGAGATGCCCTCGACAGCCCTGAATGTCAGCGGAGATCAGGACAACTAGATGAGACCCAGAGACATACCACCTCCAAAGACCTCATAACCTAGATGGCCATCGGGACAAGACCACAGGAACTAGATGAGTCCTCTGCATAATCTGACTTTGTTGCAGCCTGGAATTAAACTGCTGGTTTCGTCTGGCCAGAGGAGAACAGCACACTATTTGGACACACTATTTCCCTGTTTAATACTGTAAAGCAGCTCTGACACAATCAGCATTGTAAAAAGCGCTATATAAATAATGGTGACTTGACTTGACTTGAATTGACTACGTCAAAAGCATAATAGTGACTAGTTTCACTGATGCAGTCTGGGGTATTATTTCAGTTTTTTTTTCTGCCTGTGTCTAGAAAGCACAGCAGCGTCTCTACATTTACATTTACATTTATGCATTTAGCAGACGCTTTTATCCAAAGCGACTTACATTGCATTCAAGTTACAGTTTTACCAGCTCTCTACTTCCCTTGCAAACTCAGAAGAGCCAGAGCCCCGACCCCCATCATGTGCACCTTCTACAGAGGCACCATCGAGAGCATCCTGACTAGCTGCATCACTGTGTGGTATGGCGCTTGCAACGCATCCTGCTGCAAGTAACTTCAACGCATAGTGAGAGCAGCTGAGAAGATCGTTGGTGTCTCTCTCCCCTCCCTCCAGGACATTTACAGCACCCGTCTCACCCGCAAAGCCCTCAGCATTGCAGGTGATCCCACCCACCCGACACACAGCTTCTTCAGTCTGCTGCCATCAGGGAGGAGACTGCGGAGTCTCCAGGCGAGGACCAGCAGACTGAAGGACAGCTTCATACATCAGGCTGTCAGGAAGCTGAACTCCCTCCCGTCCTTGCCCCCCCTCCCCTCTTTTACCCCACGCAACATTGAACTCTGACACTACGAACCCCCCCCCCAGTTCCCCACATCCCCAGGACCTTCCACCCCCCCCCACACTTGCAAACTGTGACCCGCACCAGTCACTTTGTGCAGCATTGGACTGATCGCTACCTCATCCAGCATTGACTGCAAACTACCTCTTCTGACAGTCTGGCAGTCTGATAAAAGACTGTTCTTTTTTTGCACTACACATATATCTGCACAGTTTTGTTTTATTTAACTGGTTTGCACTCTATCTGCCATGTGCCTAATGCCACTTTATCTATCTCTTTTTTTTTCTACAATGTCCTCATTTGTATATCTGTATAGTTTGTATGTACATATGTTTATACTGTATTTATCTGTATTTGAACGTCTACTGTCACTGTTTAATGTTAACTGTATGCACCAAGGGTCTGAGAGTAACGCAATTTCAATTCTCTCTATGTATGTGCTGTACATGTGGAAGAATTGACAATAAAGAAGACTTGACTTGACTTGACTTGAATTACATACTGCTCTACCTCTTACTCTTACTGCACTGTATAGTACAACCTCAAATCAGAAAAAGTTGGGACAGTATGGAAAACGCAAATAAAAAAAGAAAGTAGTGATTTCTAAATTTACTTTGACTTGTATTCCATTGCAGACAATATGAACACAAAATATTTCATGTTTTGTCTGGTCAACTTCATGTCATTTGTAAATATACATTTCATTCAGACCTGCAACACATTCCAAAAAAAGTTGGGACAGGAGCAATTTAGGGCTAGTAATGAGGTAAATTGGTTAAATAATGATGTGATTTGAAACAGCTGATGTCAACAGGTGATTGTAATTATGATTTGGTACAAAAGCAGCATCCAAGAAAGGTCTAGTCCTTTAGGAGCAAAGATGGGCCGAGGATCGCAAGTTTGCCAACAAATACGTGAGAAAATTATTGAAATGTTTAAAAACAATGTTCCTCAAAGAAAGATAGGAAGAGATTTGGAAATTTCACCTTCAACAGTGCATAACATAATTAAAAGATTCAAGGAATCTGGAGGAATTTCAGTGCATAAAGGACAAGGGCGCAAGCCTAAGCTGAACAACCGTGATCTCCGAACCCTCAGGCGGCACTGCATCAAGAATCGTCATTCATCTATAAGCGATATCACCACATGGGCTCAGGACTACTTTGGCAAACCTTTGTCAAGTACCACAATACGTAGTTACATCCACAAATGCCAGTTAAAACTGTACTGTGCCAAAAGGAAGCCCTATGTTAACAGTGTCCAGAAGCGCCGTCGACTTCTCTGGGCTCGGAGGCATCTGGGATGGACCATCCCACAGTGGAAACGTGTACTGTGGTCAGATGAATCAGTATTTCAGGTATATTTTGGGAGGAATGGACGCCGTGTGCTCCGGACCAAAGAAGAAAAGGATCATCCAGACTGTTACCAGCAACAAGTCCAAAAGCCAGGGTCTGTCATGGTATGGGGTTGTGTCAGTGCCCTTGGCAAAGGTAACTTGCACTTCTGTGATGGCACCATTAATGCTGAAAAGTACATAGAGATTTTGGAGCACAATATGCTGCCTTCAAGAAGACATCTTTTCCAGGGACGTCCATGCATATTTCAACAAGACAATGCAAAACCACATTCTGCACACATTACAAAGTCCTGGCTGCGGAGGAAGAGGGTACGGGTACTTGACTGGCCTGCCTGCAGTCCCGACCTGTCTCCAATAGAGAATGTGGCGCATTTTGAAGCGCAAAATGCGACAACGAAGACCCCGTACTGTTGCCCACCTTAAGACTTGTTTGCAGGAAGAATGGGACAAAATTACACCTGAAACACTTCATCACTTGGTGTCTTCAGTCTCTAAACGTCTTTTAAGTGTTGTGAAAAGGAATGGCAACATTACAAAGTGGTAAATGCTTTACTGTCCCAACTTTTTTTGGAATGTGTTGCAGGTCTGAATGACAGGAAAGGATGTATATTTACAAATGACATGAAGTTGACCAGACAAAACATGAAATATTTTGTGTTCATATTGTCTGCAATGAAATACAAGTCAAAGTAAATTTAGAAATCACTACTTTCTTTTTTATTTGTGTTTTCCATACTGTCCCAACTTTTTCTGATTTGGGGTTGTATATAAACTGAGCAAAGTTTGTGAATACCAGGATGACCTACTACATTTGACATATTTGACATCACAATAGCAAAATCAATTATGGAACTTAACTATGGAGGCAGTTCAAATTCTGCTTTAACTCTCTGGTGCTCCTCATTTGGGAGTCACACTGTGATCTACACAGTCAAAAGTGACCGGACACCTAAAATGTAACTTTTTTCCACCCAGTAAAATCAATGTAACATATTTTTGTTCTATAATATTTTTTCTTTTTTTTCATTTTGTATTTTGAGATAATTTCATGGTGCTAATTAATATTTATGCAATAATTATGATGAATTTCTTCCCATTGAAAATAATAATAAATAATTTTTTTAAAATATATTTTTATATTACTGTTCAATTAAAGCAGTATTTCATGTTAAAATAGAGTCAATGCCTTTAAAATCCAATTTTTGAAGCCACATTAGTGCCATCTGGTGGGAGAAAAATAAGAAAAACATCTGCAATTCCATGGTTTAGCCCATAGATTCCTACATAGCTCTATATAAAAGGCATATACATTGTCGAATTGTTTTTAGACATAAATACTTATTTTTATTAAGTTATGGGTTTAGATATCTATTTAGACATTCTCAAGGACAACTTTTTGTAAAGGTTTAGATTTTTGGGGGGTTCAAAATGTTGATTTGAAGCGTCAGTTTTTGAATTATTCAGTCAAACAGTCAAACCTGAACACAGAGAAAGCATTTTGTTACACAACACATTAAAATTCTATAAAAATGTAACAAAAATGAACAGGAATGTTTTAACAGAGCTTAATTTTTCTGTATCTGATCTGATTTCAGTTTTCTGACTCGTTTTGGCTATATGTGTCACGGTGCACACAGCAGGGAGAGACGAG
Organism: Schizothorax lantsangensis; assembly: GCA_027422415.1. NCBI lineage: Eukaryota > Metazoa > Chordata > Actinopteri > Cypriniformes > Cyprinidae > Schizothorax > Schizothorax lantsangensis. Next base: position 8,186,166 of record CM049849.1, read on the forward strand.
GAACACGCAGACGAGGAGATACTTCAAAATAATAGTCTTTAATGACGACATCAAGGTAAGACAGGGCAATGCAGACACAGAAACACCGGGAATAACGAGTAGACCAGACGACATGGAACTCAACAGACAGGACTTAAATACACATGGTAATAAACTCATAATCTCACACACACACACCTGGAACTGAATTAACTAAAAATGACATGAAACGAGGACAGGAAACAAACCATATAAGGAAACAAGAGGCGGGAACACAAGACATACACGACAGAGGTCTGACAATATGGTTATAGCCATACCAATTTATTTGATTGTGTATAATTGTGTGTGTGTGTGTCTGTGTCTGTGAGTGTGTGTGTGTGTGTGTGTGAGTGGATGTGTCTTCTCTGATTTTTTGTGTTTTTGTCGATTTCCCATTCATTTCCTATGGTCGGTCATTTTTGACTGAAGACCACAAGTGTGACTTTTTTTTTTACGACCACTTAGCCTGCTCGAACATTTTTTGTGTGTTCACATTCCAAATGCCATAAAAGTCTTCTGCAGCTCTACAGAAGACAATGGTGCTTTCATCCAGCTTAATTCAGTTCATGTTTTCTCATCCAGGGGTCCGTTCTTCGTACGTCGCTAACTCAGTTAGCTGGATTTGATTGTTGCCGATTTCGCTTGATCTTGGATCATTTGGTTCTTCGAAGCTCATCCTGGACTTGCTGTCATAGCAACAGGTCCGTAAGCTTAAACCTGCTCGGGAGCAGGCTTATTTCATGTAAACAGGATTAGATTGCATCTTTTTAAGCAGAATTGATACTTAAAATCTGTCACAGCCACTGCTACTTTATTATAAGAGTACCCTGCTGGTCCAGGGACAATCATTTAAAATAAAAATAATTTAGAAATGAATTTGAAAATAAGATAACAATGTTGTGTAGTCTATAACACTATAGACACAGCCAGTTTTACTCATTGAAAGATTTCTTAGTGATGAAATAATTACGTTATAATTGTATTGGAGTCTTACACACATGCTATACAGTTAATCTGAGCCGTGCATTAATTTGAGTAATGACAGATATTATGGGAGGGGCTTGATGGAGCGCAGGAGATGCAGATAACATGATCTTTAAGAAACTGTAATTAATGCTGTCACGTAACAAATCTGCTTCAAAGATAAAATTAAATTAATTGCTAATTACAACACTGAAGTAAAAATGTAAAGCCTACACAAATGCTAGAAATCGTGAATATAAATAATTCAGAACCATGTAAAAAAAATTACAAATAAATGAAATGTTTTTAATTTATCTATTATAACATTTATGTAGTTTTATTCGCTTGACTGTTTCCTTATAAAAGTCCAGAAATTTGTCAACCTTTCCGTCAGGTGTCTTTTTTAATGATATGATGTCATTACGTTGCTGTCTTGCCGCCAGCCAATCGCTGCATTGCTGATCGTGGTTTCGAGTATCGATACATCTGCCCTTTTTGGGGAACTCGAGAACGCGCCGTAATCTTAGACAACTTAATCCAGATATTTTAATCTAATACGCAAATTCGTTTGAAGAACCAAATTAGCCAAAGATCAGTTATCAGGATTAGAAGATCTGGCATCTTTCACATCATCTCAGATGTATTAAGCGAGGTACGAAGAACGGACCCCAGTTTGTTCATATCAACAATATTATTTAATTATTGCATATTGATTTACAGTTTGATGAAACTATTGGTTAAATGAAACCCAAGTGCCACTCAAGTGTCAGGTCAGAACACGCGAATGATGATGTGGTCCTCCATTGTTGGTTCTCAGTCATTTCTCTGTGTCCCCCTTTTTCTCCATTATTACCTAAAGAAAAGACTGTTCTTGTACTCTGCATTCTGCCAAATTATCATTCATCTGCCACAGTACTCACCTGTGTCATCTGTCATTTACTCACCACCTGTTCAGTAAAGCCCTGTTGTTAAGTTCATCAACTATCTCGTCTCCTGATCGTGCACTAATAGGCTTCCCAACAAATTGTCATTAACAATGGCTGCTCTTTAGTCTGCATGTCCTACTCTTGTTCCACTCTCTTCTGGTCTCTTCTCTCACACAAATGTTCTCTTCATTAAAGCTCCAAGTGGATGGTTGCAAGATATCACTAGAATGCAACGGAAATGCAATTTATTATGATTAAAACAGTATGATAGTTCAATATAAAATAATTAAATATTGTTGAAAAAATAAAAAAACTGTGATCATTGTCTGACAATCTGTGTGGCAATTGTCTGAAGCCTATATACAATCAAGTCTATATCCAGATAAAAACTGGATTCATACAATTGTGAGGGTGTAGAAAATTCATACAAATTTAAATACAATGAATTGCCCATCAATTTCAAACATTGTAGTCTGGAATTACAGTTTGGGAAAAAAAACAACTATGATTTTGTAGTCATATAGCCTAGTATGTATGATTTTTATAGTAGCTGTTATGATTCTGTAGCCATAGACTCACGTATGCTTTGTGCTACAAAAGGATGTACTTTGTACTATAAAAAAGGATATTTTATATCTGAGAAACTAATTATTATTGTTTAGCACGTTATTAAATCTATTTTTGAACAGAGTATTAATTATAAACATGGTCTAAACATTCTTAGATGGTAGCATTCATCATGTTGTCCTTTGGGAAAAACCCAAATAAACTTGTTCAAGTTTATGTCACAATAACACATTAACTAATGCAATATAGAAACATTACTTACTCATCAGATCGTTCTTCTCTTCTGGATGAACTTAGAAATAATGAGTTAGACTGGAAAGACTGAACATCGTGTTGGTTTCATACGGATTACTTCATCACAGATGTTTGTTTTCGATGACTTACTTCATTTGTAACACTCAAGCTTTCTATAGATATAACTCCCATGTCTGTGTGTTGAATTTTCGCTGAGTTACACCAAAGTCTCTTTAAGACAAGTCCTGTCACTCTGCGGCCATCTTTGAAACGCCTCTCGGGCATCCAAGTGCAGCTCCTATTACTATTACCATTACCTATTACTCCTATTAATCGGACAACAACTGTGTCATAAGTGTTGTTTCTTTTGCTCAAATAGCGTTATAAAAATCTTATTTCTCAGGCTAGATCAGACAGTGCGCATGCGCAGTCCTGAGCGCGCGTCTCAGAGCGCTGACTGTTTCTATAGCAACTGGGACTTCTAACGGCAGCTGCAGTGACTCGCTGATTTTACCGATTAGCGATTGGCTCTTTCATTCAGAAGGCGGGGTTTCCTGCGATTGAGCAGCCATATTAAGCGTTGCATTTTTCCCCATTCAAAACTATACAAGTGACATGTCTTGGGTATTCTAGAGTCTTTGTTACACTTCATTTTAGTGACGTATTTCTAAAAGCAGTTCGCGGAGACGGAGAAGACAGAGAGCTGTTTGTTTTCTTTTTTTTCCAAAACCACAAAGTTTTGTTGTTATTGTGAGTGTACGCAAATAAAAGTAGACACTTAACAGTTTCGATTGATGTATAACACTTATTTGTGTGACCAAAATCAACAGAGTATTTTTAGTGTCTTTTGCACTGATCTTAAAAAAACTGAGCTGGTATCGCCGGCGATACTGTCGACTCCAGTGAGTTAAAACACTGACTTGTCCGGTCGACTTAAATCTGTAATGGCCTTACAGGAAACAGCCTGTGCAGTCTCTTAGCCTCTTGTGATTCAAAGGATAGAAGAGAAAATGACTGCCACCTTCAGAGTGAAATTAAGTGAAAACAATATGTAGGTTACCTTGCTTTGGTTGCCACAAAACCCAGGAGCAAAATCCATACAGGGTGGGCTCACCGATAAGGGCTGTAAATCACCAATCCTCTTAAGGGATATCAAGGCCAACAACAAAACCATCTTATGAGTTAGAATTCTATCAAAAGCTGACTCAAATGGTTAAAATGGAAGCCCCTTAAATCTTATAGGACCATAGATAAGTCCCAAGAAGGAACACAAGCAGGACAGAATTTCCTTGTTTGGCTAAACTTACTTGGTAATAAAGCTCTTTCTGATTCTGATCCTAATTAATTAGAGAGAGAGAGAGAGAGAGAGAGAGAGAGAGCAACACAGAGAAACTCTCGTAAATATTGGGAGAGAAAGAAAAGTGCATCCACCTGGCAGCGCAGTATGTGTACTCCTGCCGTGAAATGAGGGACAAAGGCTGAACCCTCTTTACCATTTACAATTACTCTCTGTATTCTTTTTAATTTGTCATTTTTTTCTTCTCTTTTCATTGTGATTAGTTGGACATGTATATGTGTTTATTTTTCCCTTATTTTATTAATCTGTATGTTTGTATAATATACTTATTGCTTTGGCAACATTGTTATATGTTACCAGTCATGCCAATAAAGCTGATTTGAATTGAATAGAGAGAGAGAGAGAGAGAGAGAGAGAGAGGAGCCTGGATTGTCTGATGCAAGTAATGTTCAAGAACTGTAGCTCCTCAAGAACAAGAGCAAAAATGATTTTTTACATGGAAAACTACAAGACAGAACTAAGACAGTTGACCAAAAGACTGGATATGGCATAAAAGAGATTGAAGGAACAAGGCTGTTATCAGTTATGATTCCTTAAAAAGTACAAATGTTTGCAGTTGCAGTTCTCCAGTGCAGTGCTATTTAACAGCTGCAAGGTGGAATCAGTGAGTGTCAACAGAAAATGCTACAACACCCATTAGCGTCTATATGAACACAGTTGTCATATATATTGCAATAAATTAACTAAAATATGGAGCTGAATCTGTTCCATTTGACTGCAGCCCATTGTAGTCCCCAAACAAACGTGTTATATCCACTCAGCCTCAATCTTTTCTTCTTTTTCTGCTTCTCTTTTCTCTGTCAGCTCCTAATATCTGGGGCATCACTTATAAAGTGTGCCTTTTTATAAATATGAGCGCTGGCGTGGATTTAAGCATACACACACTCCAAGATCAAATCTGAGTGTACGCTTAAATCCACGCCAGCGCTCATATTTATAAAACGGTCTTTGACGTGGAAAAGTGCTTAGCGTCACGTCAGGGTCTGAGTAGATTTACGCACTTTTTCTTGTCGGAGTACTGCAGGATTTTTTAAATATAAGCTGTTCTTGCAGCTCGCTGTTCTAAATTATGATAATTGGTGATATTTTATATGTTAATGATATTAATTAGGAGTCGTTTACAAGGCAGAGAGCTGAAACCATTCAATTGCGTGCACACTAAAATCAATTTTGCATTTAAAATAAGCTTTTGGATGTGTGCAGACCTTCTCTTTTGCACGTGCAATGTTTCACTTGCTTGCTCCCCTGATGCCCCGCTTGCTCAACACAACCCAGCGTTACAATATGCCATAATTCCAGCCAATCAGAGACGAGGCTGCTAAATTCTGATTGGCTGCCTTGACAACCAATCACAACATTCCTTGCATTACCGACAACAGCAGAAGATGAAAATTACAGTGCATGCATAATTATTATGCAAGTTGACATTCTGATCATATTTTTTTCCAAGCACATTTTACCAATTCCAAACAACATCAATCTTAATAACTACTATTAATCTTATATTTAATAATTTATAACTGATATACAATTATTCATGAAGGCTGGAAGTGAACAACGCCTTATATTTAGGTGTGCATAATTATTAAGCAGGAAAATTTTCATTTTCACTAAAACCGACAAAATAATGTCTAATAATATCGCTAACACCTGCCACAGTGTTTGAAATATATGCTGCCCAGAGGTGGGTAGAGTACCCAAAAACTGTATATATATACTGTATATATATAAAACCTCTGACACAGAGAAGAGTGAAAACTCCTCACATGACCGCTGACGGCAGACAGACGGCAGACAACTGGCAGACAACGCATGAGAGGAGGTGGGAGAGGGAGGCTGGGTGGGAAATAATGACTGGTAGCGGGTTCTGGGATGCTGTGTGTGGGCAGCAATAACGTGATTTTTGAAAATTTAGTATCAACATAATTTTTTTGTGTACACTCTTAATATATTTAAAATTGAAGTTTACATTATTAATTTGTGATAAATCTACATGAATAATTTTTGCTAAGATAACTAACTGGGCAGTGGCTCTGTAGTTCCCATCATGCTTTGTGAGGGACTGCATTAGAAGAGCACATTTAGGGAAATTTAAGTGTTATTTTTTATTGTTTTTCAGTAAAGGGAAACACATGTTAGTGTTTAATGTTCAGTTATGTTGGACATTTAAAGGAGTTTCTGTAATGTTTTTTAATTTTGCGTTTACCATTATGAAGAACATTGTCGCCTGTGCTAAATAATAGCTATTCTTGTGTCAGTACTGATTCTCGATTCTGGGGCCTCATTTATAAAGCGTGCGTACGCTCAGATTTGATCTTAGAGTGTGCGTACGCTTAAATCGACGCCAACGTTCATATTTATAAAAACGGTCTTTGATGTGGAAAAGTGCCTAGAGTCACATCAGGGTCTGAGCAGACGTACGCACTTTTTATTGTCGGAGTTGTGGGATTACAAATTATATTTAAATGTTTAACTTAGATTCTTATTATCAACTGTGCTCTGTCTCAATCAAGTCATGTTGATTGGCAGAGATTCAAAGAACCCAGACGTTGATTCAAAGAACCCCTGGCCCAGACGTTGATTCGTTAGGTTGATTGGATTAGTGTCTATCTTTCGGAGCCCCCTGGCCCAGACGTTGATTCGTTAGGTTGATTGGATTAGTGTCTATGCATTTGATTATTGGGTTTGTCTCCACCTCCAAGAGTCCCTCCTCCAGAAATGCCTATAAAATGACCTTGTAAAGTTGCTTGAGTTGGAGACTTCGATGACTACAGACCAACAGCTTGTGTTCTCAATAAAGAATCCTACTGACGATCCAATCCGATTTCTCCTGGTCTTCTCTTCTGAGTTTTCTACACTTTAGAAGAACCAAGTTCACAACAGATGGTGCCGTGACCCGGATAGAGCTCCTCACCTGAATCCAGATTGAAACTTCAAGCTTAACAAAGATCTGACTTCGTTCCAGACTGAATCTTTCTGTACAACCAAGGGTTGGTGAGTGTCACTCTATCCAAAAGAACCTTTAAGACCAGTACAAATTTGTTATCCTCTGCGCCGTCAGAGAAGAGTTAACAGACAGCTGTAGGGTTTGGTTTAACTAAGTTTATCCTCTAAAGTTTTTCTTTTAGAGATGAAAAGTTTATCCTCTGTTTCAGGCAGGGAAGTTTTAGCATTACGTGCTAATATTTGTTATCCTCTGTTTCAGCAGGGAAGAATTGGTTACCCTCTGTTTCGGCAGGGAAGATTAGCGTAAAGTGCTAGTAATTTGTGTTATCCTCTGCTTTGCCAGGGAAGGTTAACAATAGTTGATCTGTGTTAACAAGTGTACCCTCTGTTGATCAGAGAAGTTTTAGTCTTTTCATTGTGTGGTAACAAAGAAACTCACAAAATGTTCAGAAAGAATGCTAGACTGATCCCCACAACTGAAAAAGGTGGTCTCGCGACTCCTTTGTGGTCAGATAGCGAATTCAAATCACTGTTAGGAGTGCAAATGAACCTAATAGTCACTGAGAAAGTTAGACAAGAACTAACTCAGAAATATGAGATCCATCCAGACAAGACTTGGTCTGTAGATGAGTGTAAAAAGGTACTAGGAGCATGTATTCGCAAGAACAATGTGAAAGGCATTATCTGTTGTCACAGAGAATTCAGTTTAACATTAGCCACACAACAGTCTCAGCGTAACTCAGAGCTAGAGAAACAGAACAATGAACTCCGTGCTAGAGTATCCACTTTGACTAAGAAATTGAACCTCAAGAAAGCTGCAGCAAAAACTGATGTGAAAGTTAGTCAGCCTGATAACAATTATCCTGATTTACAAGCGTTTTTTGAAACAGATGTAGCTCTCCAATCAGTAACTGATGTGCCTGTAAATTCCGTCAATGTGTGTGGTGCTAGGAGGAGATCTCAGGGAATTGAGGGAATTGAAAGTGTTCCTCCCAACTCTTCTGTTGTCCAAGTACAAACTGTTGCCAAAGCGCTAGGACCTAAAGATATAGAGAGACTATCCCAGAGCTTACCCTCAGCACGCACAAATTTTTCTGAATTTAGAAGAGCATTGATCAGCAAAATGCGTCTTTATGACATGTCGTTGGCAGAAGTCACGCAGCTGATGTCACAAATCCTAACTGAATCTGAATTCAACAGTTTTGAATCTGCTGTTGCTTCTGAACTGCGAAATGCCAGTAAGGGTGATTTACGAGAAGGTGTTTTGAAAATTCTAAAGAATATCATGGGACCCAAAATAGACTGGTCCAGAATCACTAACTGTGTGCAAAGGAAAGAAGAATCTGTGAGTGAATATACTGAGAGATTTTGTCAGTCAGCTGTAATTTACAGTGGAATTGTTGATGACCCTGAAAGTGTGCTAGAGGACAAGGGACCCTGGTTCGTATCTGGTCAGATGGCCTTGTAGCCGAATACAGAAAAGCTTTACCATTTTTAGATCTAACTTGGTCTAACAGAACTCTCAGAAGTAACCTAGACAGGTTAGCTACATGGGAAAGAGATGCTGATGTCAAGGCAAAAGTAAGAGTAGCAGCAGCTACGTTTAACACAACGAAACAAGACAATAGATGGTTTTTAAGAGAAAGCAAATGCAAATACTGTGAAAAATTAGGACATTGGGAGAAAGAGTGTAGGAAGAAGTTGCAAGATAGTAAAAGAAATGCTATGCATAATTCTGCTCCTTCTCAGCCTGCACACAACCCTGAAGTAGTTCCGCCAGTGACCACTGAAACTGTAGGACAGCTAGTTCAGGCTCTTCTAAGAGCACAACAAGACCAAGAAAAAAACTAATTGTTGGGGCTGTGAGTAGCTACCTTTCCCCTGTAATCCAACACAATGACCAAAGAATTTTTGTGAAAGGTAGCATAAAAGAGAAAGAGATTGATTTTTTGCTTGATACAGGTGCAGAAATTACAGTAATCCCTACAAAATTGGCACAAGGTTTAAACATCCCATACAAGAAAACCAAACTTTGTTTAACTGGTGTAATAGGTGAAGATTCTGTTTTGTATGAAACTCCGCCCATAGAGGTACAATTTGGCCCAAAAACTCTGACTACAAAATTGCTATGCGCTCCATTAACCTGTTAACCTGCAACCCCCATATTGGGAATCACAGCTGAAAATGACTAACTAACTTAAAATGGTAACAGCTCCTGACTTCAGTGTGCCACACACACAATTGTGGTGTCTTTGGAAAGAAGACCCTTTGGCCTTTACTATCCATCATCCAGAGTTGATAATGCTCAAAAATATAAAAAGTTATAGACACTGAAGTGCCTTGATAAAAATTGTACCACACTGAATTTTTTTTTTATTTCATATAAAAATACATGAAATCAGTCCTGGAGCAATCCAGTACTTTTTCTTGTCGGAGTACTGCAGGATTTTTTAAATATAAGCTGTTCTTGCAGCTCGCTGTTCTAAATTATGATAATTGGTGATATTTTATATGTTAATGATATTAATTAGGAGTCGTTTACAAGGCAGAGAGCTGAAACCATTCAATTGCGTGCACACTAAAATCAATTTTGCATTTAAAATAAGTTTTTGGATGTGTGCAGACCTTCTCTTTTGCACGTGCAATGTTTCACTTGCTTGCTCCCCTGATGCCCCGCTTGCTCAACACAACCCAGCGTTACAATATGCCATAATTCCAGCCAATCAGAGACGAGGCTGCTAAATTCTGATTGGCTGCCTTGACAACCAATCACAACATTCCTTGCATTACCGACAAAAGCAGAAGATGAAAATTACAGTGCATGCATAATTATTATGCAAGTTGACATTCTGATCATATTTTTTTCCAAGCACATTTTACCAATTCCAAACAACATCAATCTTAATAACTACTATTAATCTTGTATTTAATAATTTATAACTGATATACAATTATTCATGAAGGCTGGAAGTGAACAACGCCTTATATTTAGGTGTGCATAATTATTAAGCAGGAAAATTTTCATTTTCACTAAAACCGACAAAATAATGTCTAATAATATCGCTAACACCTGCCACAGTGTTTGAAATATATGCTGCCCAGAGGTGGGTAGAGTACCCAAAAACTGTATATATATATATATATAAAACCTCTGACACAGAGAAGAGTGAAAACTCCTCACATGACCGCTGACGGCAGACAGACGGCAGACAACTGGCAGACAACACATGAGAGGAGGTGGGAGAGGGAGGCTGGGTGGGAAATCATGACTGGTAGGGGTTCTGGGATGCTGTGTGTGGGCAGCAATAACGTGATTTTTGAAAATTTAGTATCAACATATTTTTTTTGTGTACACTCTTAATATATTTAAAATTGAAGTTTACATTATTAATTTGTGATAAATCTACATGAATAATTTTTGCTAAGATAACTAACTGGGCAGTGGCTCTGTAGTTCCCATCATGCTTTGTGAGGGACTGCATTAGAAGAGCACATTTAGGGAAATTTAAGTGTTATTTTTTATTGTTTTTCAGTAAAGGGAAACACATGTTAGTGTTTAATGTTCAGTTATGTTGGACATTTAAAGGAGTTTCTGTAATGTTTTTTAATTTTGCGTTTACCATTATGAAGAACATTGTCGCCTGTGCTAAATAATAGCTATTCTTGTGTCAGTACTGATTCTCGATTCTGGGGCCTCATTTATAAAGCGTGCGTACGCTCAGATTTGATCTTAGAGTGTGCGTACGCTTAAATCGACGCCAACGTTCATATTTATAAAAACGGTCTTTGATGTGGAAAAGTGCCTAGAGTCACATCAGGGTCTGAGCAGACGTACGCACTTTTTATTGTCGGAGTTGTGGGATTACAAATTATATTTAAATGTTTAACTTAGATTCTTATTATCAACTGTGCTCTGTCTCAATCAAGTCATGTTGATTGGCAGAGATTCAAAGAACCCAGACGTTGATTCAAAGAACCCCTGGCCCAGACGTTGATTCGTTAGGTTGATTGGATTAGTGTCTATCTTTCGGAGCCCCCTGGCCCAGACGTTGATTCGTTAGGTTGATTGGATTAGTGTCTATGCATTTGATTATTGGGTTTGTCTCCACCTCCAAGAGTCCCTCCTCCAGAAATGCCTATAAAATGACCTTGTAAAGTTGCTTGAGTTGGAGACTTCGATGACTACAGACCAACAGCTTGTGTTCTCAATAAAGAATCCTACTGACGATCCAATCCGATTTCTCCTGGTCTTCTCTCTGAGTTTTCTACACTTTAGAAGAACCAAGTTCACAACAGATGGTGCCGTGACCCGGATAGAGCTCCTCACCTGAATCCAGATTGAAACTTCAAGCTTAACAAAGATCTGACTTCGTTCCAGACTGAATCTTTCTGTACAACCAAGGGTTGGTGAGTGTCACTCTATCCAAAAGAACCTTTAAGACCAGTACAAATTTGTTATCCTCTGCGCCGTCAGAGAAGAGTTAACAGACAGCTGTAGGGTTTGGTTTAACTAAGTTTATCCTCTAAAGTTTTTCTTTTAGAGATGAAAAGTTTATCCTCTGTTTCAGGCAGGGAAGTTTTAGCATTACGTGCTAATATTTGTTATCCTCTGTTTCAGCAGGGAAGAATTGGTTACTTTCTGTTTCGGCAGGGAAGATTAGCGTAAAGTGCTAGTAATTTGTGTTATCCTCTGCTTTGCCAGGGAAGGTTAACAATAGTTGATCTGTGTTAACAAGTGTACCCTCTGTTGATCAGAGAAGTTTTAGTGCTTTCATTGTGTGGTAACAAAGAAACTCACAAAATGTTCAGAAAGAATGCTAGACTGATCCCCACAACTGAAAAAGGTGGTCTCGCGACTCCTTTGTGGTCAGATAGCGAATTCAAATCACTGTTAGGAGTGCAAATGAACCTAATAGTCACTGAGAAAGTTAGACAAGAACTAACTCAGAAATATGAGATCCATCCAGACAAGACTTGGTCTGTAGATGAGTGTAAAAAGGTACTAGGAGCATGTATTCGCAAGAACAATGTGAAAGGCATTATCTGTTGTCACAGAGAATTCAGTTTAACATTAGCCACACAACAGTCTCAGCGTAACTCAGAGCTAGAGAAACAGAACAATGAACTCCGTGCTAGAGTATCCACTTTGACTAAGAAATTGAACCTCAAGAAAGCTGCAGCAAAAACTGATGTGAAAGTTAGTCAGCCTGATAACAATTATCCTGATTTACAAGCGTTTTTTGAAACAGATGTAGCTCTCCAATCAGTAACTGATGTGCCTGTAAATTCCGTCAATGTGTGTGGTGCTAGGAGGAGATCTCAGGGAATTGAGGGAATTGAAAGTGTTCCTCCCAACTCTTCTGTTGTCCAAGTACAAACTGTTGCCAAAGCGCTAGGACCTAAAGATATAGAGAGACTATCCCAGAGCTTACCCTCAGCACGCACAAATTTTTCTGAATTTAGAAGAGCATTAATCAGCAAAATGCGTCTTTATGACATGTCGTTGGCAGAAGTCACGCAGCTGATGTCACAAATCCTAACTGAATCTGAATTCAACAGTTTTGAATCTGCTGTTGCTTCTGAACTGCGAAATGCCAGTAAGGGTGATTTACGAGAAGGTGTTTTGAAAATTCTAAAGAATATCATGGGACCCAAAATAGACTGGTCCAGAATCACTAACTGTGTGCAAAGGAAAGAAGAATCTGTGAGTGAATATACTGAGAGATTTTGTCAGTCAGCTGTAATTTACAGTGGAATTGTTGATGACCCTGAAAGTGTGCTAGAGGACAAGGGACCCCTGGTTCGTATCTGGTCAGATGGCCTTGTAGCCGAATACAGAAAAGCTTTACCATTTTTAGATCTAACTTGGTCTAACAGAACTCTCAGAAGTAACCTAGACAGGTTAGCTACATGGGAAAGAGATGCTGATGTCAAGGCAAAAGTAAGAGTAGCAGCAGCTACGTTTTAACACAACGAAACAAGACAATAGATGGTTTAGGGTAGAGAAGTAGCAAATTTGTGCAAATACTGTGAAAAATTAGGACATTGGGAGAAAGAGTGTAGGAAGAAGTTGCAAGATAGTAAAAGAAATGCTATGCATAATTCTGCTCCTTCTCAGCCTGCACACAACCCTGAAGTAGTTCCGCCAGTGACCACTGAAACTGTAGGACAGCTAGTTCAGGCTCTTCTAAGAGCACAACAAGACCAAGAAAAAAAACTAATTGTTGGGGCTGTGAGTAGCTACCTTTCCCCTGTAATCCAACACAATGACCAAAGAATTTTTGTGAAAGGTAGCATAAAAGAGAAAGAGATTGATTTTTTGCTTGATACAGGTGCAGAAATTACAGTAATCCCTACAAAATTGGCACAAGGTTTAAACATCCCATACAAGAAAACCAAACTTTGTTTAACTGGTGTAATAGGTGAAGATTCTGTTTTGTATGAAACTCCGCCCATAGAGGTACAATTTGGCCCAAAAACTCTGACTACAAAATTGCTATGCGCTCCATTAACCTGTTAACCTGCAACCCCCATATTGGGAATCACAGCTGAAAATGACTAACTAACTTAAAATGGTAACAGCTCCTGACTTCAGTGTGCCACACACACAATTGTGGTGTCTTTGGAAAGAAGACCCTTTGGCCTTTACTATCCATCATCCAGAGTTGATAATGCTCAAAAATATAAAAAGTTATAGACACTGAAGTGCCTTGATAAAAATTGTACCACACTGAATTTTTTTTTTTATTTCATATAAAAATACATGAAATCAGTCCTGGAGCAATCCAGAAAAGTAATGGGTTGAAAGTCACATGTCTCATGAGTTTATATTTCAAATCTGAAGAAGATACCATGAAGAATGAGATTCCTGCAGACATTTTTCTAGCCCCACCCCCCCCCCCCCCCCCCCCCCCCCCCCCCCCCCCCCCCCCCCCCCCGTTTGAGGAAAAATATTTACCAAATTATTGAAGAGTTCTACTACAAACTATTTAGTCATTATACATACCACTGCAGTTTTTCAATTATAAAACAGTAGACAGAATCTTAGAAATCGTATAAGTGATTTATTTGAGCACTAGAAAAATACAATAATAATAATTTTTGAGTGATGAAAAAAAAAAACAATAATAATAAAAAAAAAAAACTTAATTACATACTGATTTCCTGACAAACAGATGCTCTCCTGCTCATACATTAGTAATCACATGCTGACGATCATTCATACAGATGCTAATCATACTGATGGCTGCCCAATATAGTCAATATTCACATTATAATGGCCTTTTATATAGACTGCATTCACACTGATATCTGTGAACAGTCAGTAATTACATGCTGATTATCAGCCATAGAGATGTTAATCATACAGATACAGGCACATTCTCCACAAAACACGCAAACATATATGAAAACTATTGAAGAAGAAAAAAAAAGAAAGTTATTTGTGCTAAAAGATCGCTAAGTTACGCCCCCATCAGATGACAGGTGCGTCACAGCGTGCGTCACGCGCCATCGCGAGGGAGCGCCAGAATTCAAATAAACAATCTTCCGTGTATCTTTGACTTTTTTTTTTTTGGATGATTTCATTCTGTTTGGGACATTGTCTGCTACAAAATCGTGCTGTTTTTTTTACCACCAAGACGCTGTTTTTGAGCGTAATTTGTTCCATAACGGACACAAACAATAACTCTCCTCAAGAGATGAGACGTAAACAAAGTATTAACGATCTAAATTACAGCGTTGTTGTTTCTTTGGACTAAAAGTGCTCGATGGAATGTTGTTCAGTGGACCCTTATCTTTCACACTAAACCAGGATTTACAGCAGTGGATACGTTTGAGAGTCGTTATCAGGATGAATATGGTATGTACTGCGGGGTTTTTTATACATGTTTTGATGTGTACTGCTTACACAAATTTAGCAAATACATTCCGTATAAGCTTTCTGTCGAAAAACAGCGATCTGTCGTCGATGCTAGAGGCTTAGACCTTCAAAATGATATATAGTTTGTCAAGATTCATTTTGTCCTGTTTTACTTTATCTGTTTGAAAACAATGACGTGTGCAAACAAAGGGCTTTCAGTGCGCCCGCGTCCTGGTGCATGTTAACAGGTTTAAATACAGGTGCAATTTTAGGCATGGATCTTCTGAGACAAATAAATCTAACTTTAGACATGTCCTCAGAATCTACTAGCATAAAAATTTCCTCAGCACAGATTTCTACCAATAATGCAACCCCTCCCGAGTATGCTTTCTTACAGAACCATCCAATTTGGGCTAAAGACAAGGATGATTGTGGGTTGTTGACAGGTGTAGAACCAGTTAAATTGACAGGAACTCCACCTCCGGTCACCAAACAATATCCGATTAATAAGGAAGCTATACAGGGAATCAAACTTATTGTAGAAAATTTGCTGACGCAAGGAGTGCTAGTTAAAACCAACAGTCCATGTAATTCACCCATATGGCCCATCAAGAAATCTAATGGGACATGGAGACTTACAATAGACTACAGAGTAGCCAATAAAAATATTGATAAAATCACCCCCCTAGTGGCAGATCCATCTACAATTTGTAATGGCTTACCATTAGATTGTAAGATTTTTTCAGTAATTGATATGTCTAATGGATTTTTTTCTGTACCGTTGCACTCTGACAGCCAGCCATGGTTAGCTTTCACAGTTGACGATTGCGACAGGGATTGCAAAACTCCCCAACCATATATCATCAGGCTGTCAGACGTGATTTGTGTGACCCAGAATGTCCGGTAAAACAGTCCACTATGATCCAATATGTCGATGATATTTTGATTGCCTCAACAGATCATGAGGTACATCAAACTGAATTGGCATCATTGTTGGACTATTTGCATAAAAAAGGACACCAATGCAGCTTTCACAAAGCTCAAATCGCTAAAAAGCAAGTCACATTTCTGGGTCAAACAATTGGTGCAGGAAATAGATCCATTACACAGGATCGAGCGGCTTCAATCAAAGCCATACCTCCGCCTACTACCATTAAAACACTCCGCTCATTTTTAGGAACAACAGGTTATTGTAGACCTTGGATTGAAGACTATGCCTCGATTGCTCAGCCTCTCTATGATTTGTTGAAAGGCCATGGTAAAGATTCAGATACTGTTTGTATGGAAGAACTTCATCTCAAAGCTTTTAATGATTTGAAGAGAGCACTAGGTCAAGCACCAGCATTAGGAATTGCCCAATCTGATAGAACCTTTGTGCTTTATGTCCATGAACACTTAGGCTTTATGACTGCATGTCTAATGCAAGATCATGGGGGCAGCTTACGCCCAATTCATTACTATTCCGGTAAACTTGACATAGTCGCTCAAGGTATGGGCCCATGCCTCAGAGCAGTACAGGCAGTTCATCTAGCGCTTCAGGCTTCATCAGGAATGGTGTTAGGTCAGACTGTAAACGTAAAATGCCCTCACGCAGTGTCCGCACTAATGAATCAAGCAAAAGTCACTTCTGTCACCTCCTCCCGTTGGGGAAATTGGTTAGCAACTCTCACAGCCCCGAATATTGTTATACAGCGTGCACCAGTCACGAACCCATCCTCATGTATGATGTCTGCAATGACTGAATTTGTGTTAGAGGGTGAAGGCGAAATGACTCATGATTGTGTTACGCTTACATATGCAGCGACAAGTGAAATAGCAGAAACTCCCATAGAGAACGCAGAATTGGAGTTGTTTGTTGATGGTTCAGCTCAAGTTATTGAAGGTAACAGACGAGCAGGATATGCAGTAACTTCCACCACTGAAGTAGTTGCTTCAGGTCGTCTTCCAGATCATTTTTCAGCTCAAGCTGCAGAATTAGTAGCCTTAACTAGAGCATGCACGCTAGCTTCAGGATCGGTTGCAAATATCTACACAGATTCCAGGTATGCTTTTGGGGTAATTCATGATTTTGGTGTCATTTGGCAAACCAGAAAATTTCTAACTTCTGCTGGATCCCCCATTAAGCATGCTGGATTAGTGAAAGATTTAATGTTTGCCATGAATCTCCCAAAGAAATTAGCGGTGATCAAAGTGAAAGCACATCTCACAACTAATACTACGGAAGCTAAAGGTAATGCACTTGCTGATGTAGCTGCTAAACAGGCTTGTTCCTATGCAACTGTACAAGTGTGTTCAGGTAGTACAGCACAGAAGACAATTCTGCCTCCTGAATCAATCATTGATCTGTATAAAGACGTTCCTCTATATGAAGCATGGACATGGTTAGACAAAGGAGCCACTGTGGATTCATCCAGCTGCTGGACCAAAGGGGGAAAGTATGTTGCTCCCGAATCACTGTTGCCATATTTGGCTCAACAAATACACAGTTTGGGTCATAGTGGTCCAGCAACGATGAATCACAGGTTCTCAAATCAATGGTGGAATCCAAAATTCAGAAACGCAGCCACTGAAACAGTCAAGAGATGTGTTACATGTCAGAAAAATAATGATGTACCAGCAGCCACTACACCAGCAGCACATACCCCAGCTCCACCAGGGCCATTTCGTCACCTGCAAGTTGATTACATATCGTTGCCCCCTTGTAAAGGAAAAACTGACGTGTTGGTAGTAATAGACAAGTTCTCAAGATGGGTAGAAGCTTATCCAACAGGGCGTGCTACAGCTGCATATACTGCTAAATGTCTTGTCACTGATTTCATTCCCAGATGGGGATTACCAGATTGCATTGACTCAGATCAAGGTACCCACTTCACAGGACAGGTAGTCAAGGAAGTGTCTAGAATGTTGAAGATTAAGTGGAACCTTCACTGTCCCTATAGGCCACAAGCATCAGGACAGGTTGAACGATCAAACAGAACAATCAAAACCAGGCTAAGCAAAATGCATCAGGAAGGAGTACCATGGGTGGAAGCACTGCCCGCAGTACTGTGTAGTGTGAGAGCATCACCTAACAGATCAGTAGGACTGAGCCCTCATGAGATTATTACTGGACGCCCAATGCAGATGCCAGGTGTGATTGATCTTAGAAATGCTGATGTGCACATTGCTTCAGATGCCCTGATCGCTTACTGTGAAAACCTCACAAAGGCAGTGCAGAGTGCCAAAGAGAGAGTTGAGTCGTGTTGGCAGACTCCACCAGAAGGTGGACACACAATCATCCCAGGTCAATGGGTCATGATAAAGGCGTTCAGAAACAAGCCATTAGAGCCTAAGTGGTACGGACCACATCAAGTGATGTTGATTACAGCTGCTGCAGTGTTGTGTCAGGGAAGGAAAACCTGGACTCATGTGTCACACTGTAAAGTTGTTCCCCCACCTACAGGGATAGGATAGGACACACGGACCAGTGAGGAGCCCAGGGAAGAACCGAATGCAACAGGCTTCGGGGGCAAACCCTGCGGTGAAGACTCCCTCATAGGCCTTCCCCATCCACTAGTCCATCCTTACCTCACTGTTCTTTAGGTGTCGCAGGAATTGAGAAATAGGGAAAGAAGGAACAACAATAGCAGACTATATTTGAACAGAGGATACAACCCTAATGTTTGCAGACTCTACAACAAATACTGCTATGTGCCGTTGTTCTCGTTTGTTTTGGTTTTGTTTTTTTGCTTCCTCTGTGCAGATACCACTTGATGGCTGTCCTGAGATCCATATGCACCGCCCTTCTCACCTGCGGATGAAGCCACAACCTCTAGAAAACAACTAGACCCATTGCCGAGCCAACTATCACACAAGAAAGAGAAAAGAAAGAAGAAAGAAAAAAATACACAACGCAGAGACTCACATACGGGAACTTCAGTCATCCATCAACATGATCAAGATTTTCGTACTATTAACCATCATGGACATCACGCAAAGTGTAGACCCCAGAAACAACATATTCTTAGAGCTGATGAATATGTCAAGAAATGCCTTGTTTGCTGGAAAGAACGTTTGCACATTCTTGGTCTTTCAGCAAAATTACACCAGATGACTGAAGATAATTATTCATGGTTCGGAAACTTGTTAGGTAAACCCTGGCTGTGGATCAAGGAAATAGCAATTCTGCTGTTGTTTCTCCTACTTGCGTACTATCTATGCATCCACAGTATCAAGTGTTTCGTTCAGCAAATGACGCCCGCCTCTCACGAGGAAATGACAGTCCAACCAGAAAAGATTATTACCTGTAAAAACTTCACGGACCCTAATTGCATGTTTTGTTTCTGTGTCAGCATGCAATTACATATAAGCAACACAGAACATGTACAATGTGCCTGTAACGATTACAAGTTACAAGAATTAACTTTCAAGAGTCTAAATTTGTATTTTGTGAGAGTTATTAGAACTCTCAAAGGGGGAATTGTGGGATTACAAATTATATTTAAATGTTTAACTTAGATTCTTATTATCAACTGTGCTCTGTCTCAATCAAGTCATGTTGATTGGCAGAGATTCAAAGAACCCAGACGTTGATTCAAAGAACCCCTGGCCCAGACGTTGATTGGATTAGTGTCTATCTTTCGGAGCCCCCTGGCCCAGACGTTGATTCATTAGGTTGATTGGATTAGTGTCTATGCATTTGATTATTGGGTTTGTCTCCACCTCCAAGAGTCCCTCCTCCAGAAATGCCTATAAAATGACCTTGTAAAGTTGCTTGAGTTGGAGACTTCGATGACTACAGACCATTAGTCGCTTGTGTTCTCAATAAAGAATCCTACTGACGATCCAATCCGATTTCTCCTGGTCTTCTCTTCTGAGTTTTCTACACTTTAGAAGAACCAAGTTCACAACAGAGTATTGCAGGTTTTTTAAAATATAAGCTGTTCTTGCAGCTCGCTGTTCTAAATTATGATGATTGGTGATATTTTATATGTTAATGATATTAATTAGGAGTCGTTTACAAGGCAGAGAGCTGAAACCATTCAATTGCGTGCAAGTTCAAGATCATTTGCGATTCATAGATTTCACATCTGAAAGAGACGTGTATGCACGTTTTCTGTTCGTACGTTCATTCTATGAATAGCTCGTATGCATATCTGATCGTAAGATCAAATTTAGGATGGTTTCTGCGCAACATTTTATAAATGAGGCCCCTGGTCTTTTCTTGTTTGTTCATTATGTGCATTCATATAACAATGAAAACAAATTCTTGTTCAAACTTAAGGAAATTAATTACATTTCAGTAAATTAATTAATAACTTTTAATTAATAATTACTTAATTGCTCCTACATTTTTTTTTTTTTTTACAAACGTAATAAAGTTAAGTTGAACATGCTAGATTAAGTTAATTTAACCTAAATCAACTAAATTAGATTGTGAAAAAACTTTCTTTAATTAAATTAAGTAATACATAAATTTTTTTGAGTGAGGATTGTGTCAAGACACATCTAGGAAAGAGTTCAGAAAAAACTTCTGCTGCATTGACGTTTCACAGAAGCGCATAGCCTCCATTATCTTAGAACAACCAGGACTCTTCGAAGAGGTCGCCTTCTGGCCAAGCTGAGCAATCATCAATTTTCTCAGCTTAGACTGTGACCAAGAAGCTGATGGTCACTCTTTGAGCTACATGATCATAATATGGAGATGGGAGAAACTTACAGAATTATAAACATCACTGCAACACTCTACCGATTTGGACTTTATGGACTTTGTGGCCAGGCTCAATACTTATGGAGTGAATTTTGTGACAAAATTATACAAACAAATCCAGTGTTTTGCAAATAAACACAATCTGCTTTGCAAAGAAAAACTCGACTTTCAAACAAACGCAAAGTGATTTGCAAATACAAAACTCTATTTGAGAGAAAATGCAGAGGCATGGACAAATATATGTATTGTGTGTGTAGCAAATCTGCTTAAAAGGGAATTATATATAAATAATTATAATTAATTATGATTAATTACAATTATTTATATCGGCTGACAGTAATAACTGTAGCAGAATTAAATTGCCATCAACTGATCTGTCCGTCCAGCGAACATTCAGCATAAGTTCATATCAACTCTAAGAAAGGATATTTCCTTGGCCACAGAAAATACCTTCCTATTAATGCATTAGAGCATGTAGCTAGGGTCAAAATCGTAAAGAGACATTTAATTTGCAAGGCAGAACCAGAAACTCATGTCATTTTGTGCACACAACTTTTATTAACTAAACGGGTTTATAACTTATACTAAACCTCTGTTTCATTTAGTTAAATGTACAATACTTGCACGGCTTTGGTCGATGCAGTCTCGGATGAAAGTTCTGATGGTTTGAAGGTTTGGTGGTGTTGGAGTTCTTCAAGTTCTTCCGGGTCTGAAGGTTGATGAACTCCAAAAGATGTTATTCTGGCTCGGTGGTAATTGGGAATTCATTCCCAGGTAGAAAGGGAAAAATAGCTAAAAAAGAGATCTGCTGAGGATCCTTGGTTGAATGGAAAGTCAAGGCCGCAAGGCCTGGCGCAAAGCTTAAAGGTCCAGGAGAGTTCTAGCTCACATTCTCATCTTCTCAGAATCTAAAAGATCCGCAGACTGAGTGGCGTCACTTATGTGAGAGCTTTATCTGCTATAGAGGTCACACCTCTGGGGTGTCAAAGAGCCAATGGGAGTCCTGAACTTTTGGAGGGAAAGTTTTACGACTCTTTGTCTCCAGGCATGGTAATTTGCATAGGTAATTCGCCTGGGTTAAAACCTGTTAACCAGCGCCCCCCATATTGGGAATCACAGCTGAAAATGACTAACTAACTTAAAATGGTAACAGTTCCTGACTTCAGTGTGCCACACACACAATTTTGGTGTCTTTGGAAAGAAGACCCTTTGGGCTTTACTATCCATCATCCAGAGTTGATAATACATATAAAAATACATATAAAAATACATGAAATTAGTCCTGGAGAAATCCAGAAAAGTAATGGGTTGAAAGTCACGTCTCATGAGTTTATATTTCAAATCTGAAGAAGATACCATGAAAAATGAGATTCCTGCAGCCATTTTTCTAGTCCCCCCCCACTCTGTTTGAGGAAAAATATTTACCAAATGTATTGAAGGGTTCTACTACTAACTATTTAGTCATTATACATACCACTGCAGTTTTTCAATTATAAAACAGTAGACAGAATCTTAGACATCGTATCAGTGATTTATTTGAGCACTAGAAAAATACAATAAGAATCATTTTTGAGTGATGAAAAAAAACAATAATAATAAAAAAAATTACTTAAGTACATACTCTGATGAATGTTGTTCCGTGGATCCTTACCTCTCTAACTAAACCGGGATTTACAGCAGTGGATACGTTTGTGTCTCATTATCAGGATGAATCTGGTATGTACTGCGTTTTTTTATAAATGTTTTGATGTGTACTGCTTACACAAATTTAGTAAATACATTCCTTATAAGCTTTCTATCGAAAAACAGCGATCTTTCGTCGATGCTTGAGGCTTAGACCTTCGGAATGATATATAGTTTGTCAAGATTAACTTTGTCCCATTTCATTTAATCTATTCACAAACGATCACATGTTCAAACAAAGAGCGTTCTGTGCACTGCGGTCAAGCCAGCCGCGGTTTGAAAATACACGGTCAAGCCAGCCGCACTTTTTTTTCTGCGTGTTTAATCGCGCACTTACGGTATGGGTGCTGTGAGCGGTCAAACTTGATGTAAAGAAGCCGTCATAACGGCGTTTCCTTTATACTTTTGCTGATATTTTCAATTGCTGTTCCCTGTGACACAAAATATCTTTGCATAAAACGTAATTTAACCCTAAAAAGTGTGTGTGTGTGTGTGTGTGTGTGTGTGTGTGTGTGTGTGTGCGTGTATGTTGTTTGTGTGTGTGTGTGTACAGTATACCTTTAAACTTATACTTTTTTACAGTGACCCTGACTATTACTGTATTAATTTTCAAGTTAAATCTACTGTACAATTTCTGTACAAATTAAAGGCAAATCACTCCAAAACTCAATGTGCATTCTCACACTTTCTCATAAAAAGCACTTACTTGTAAAAAGCTTTCCTTAATAGGTTTACTAATTTTTCCAATTGAGTCCTGTTAATAGTGACCCTGACTATTACTGTATTAATTTTCATGTCATTTTACTGTATGATTTTGGAGAATATTAATGGCAAAATCACTCCAAAAAACAGTGCATTCTAGCAGTTGCACCATTACCCATATTCAAACACTCATATAAATATTTCCTTTATAGGTTTGCTCGTTCTTTTAGTTGATTCTATTCACAGTGATCCTGACTATTAGTATATTAAGTTTCAAATGTGTTTACTGTATAGCTTTGGAGAAAATTCATAGCAAATTCACTCCAAAAAACAAAGTGCATAAGCTCTTTTACACCATGTCCCATTTTCAAACACTCATATACATTTTTCCTTTATAGGTTTGCTCGTTCTTTCAGTTGACTACAGAATTGCAATAGTTAAGTCTGGACAGAACAAGAGCTTGAACAAGGAGTTGTGTTGCATGTTCTGAAAGAAAGGGCCTGGGCCCGTATTCTTAAAGATTCTAAGAATCCTCTCAGAGAGCTCCTAATTTAGCTTAAAAGTGATTCAGGACCAATCTGAGAGCAACTCTGAGCGAGGAAAAGACAAACACTGTTATCTTAGTGAGGAGGCGGGGCTGACCCCGTTGCTAGCTATGACACAGTCTTTTGAAGACTGTGATTGGTTGGTTGTCCAAGAAGGAAATAAAAGAGCACTTTTAACAGTAGGGTCTATTATAAGCCTTCACTTTGAAATTACAGGCGTAATTTTTCCTGTTTTACCGTACTCTCTCTCACTCACTCACACACACACACACACACACACACACACACACACACACACACACACACACACACACACACAATATATGTATATTCTTTATTTTTTATTTACCATGCTGTCATACTTAACATATTTTATAGGAAATGAACAGCGACACAATAAGGTTCTGAAAGTGCTGTTTTTTTTTGTGTGATCACTTTGCTTATAGAAGGTTGTGACAGACCCAAATCATCACTGCTGCATAGTTGCATTTTTCCAGTTGCTAAATATGTTAATGTAGTTAATGTAGTGATTACGTCCATTTCTGATGCTATGGCATTTCTGCACGGTGTCAGAGATGTTAGCGTGTCTCTAATAAGATCGGTCACAAACATGATCCCTGCATGATCTAATGTGTAGCGTCTTATTAACTCACTGTCATGCATTGTGTGCATCACATCTCTTCATGTTTCGTCTATTTTCTCCACTGCTAAAGAAACTCTTAAGCCTCTTAAAAGTCCTCGTCCGTACTCCTAACAATTTCGGACCTTAAGACCTCTTTTAAGGGTTAAGATGCTTTCTGAATTACTTTTTTCTTTACTAGGATCTTTTCTTTAAATTTAAGAGGAAACACCCACATTTCTGAGAATTTTCTTAGAATTGTGTTACTAGGAGCAACTCTTAGCACTAAGATTTTTCATGAATATGGGCCCTGATCTTCCTAATATTGTATAAAGCAAATCTGCCGGACCGGGCAGTTTTAGCAATGTGGTCTGAGAAATTCAGCTTATCATCAATCACAACTCCAAGGTTTCTGGCAGTTTTTGAAGAAGTTATGGTAGATGAGCCTAACTGGAAGGTGAAATTGTGATGAGGTGATGGGTTTGCTGAAACAACAAGTAGTTCTGTCTTCGCTAGGTTGAGTTGAAGGTGATGGTCCTTCATCCAGCAAGACATGTCTGTTAGACATGCTGAGATGCGAGTAGCTATCGTCGGATCATCAGGATGGAATGAGAGGTAGAGTTGAGTGTCATCAGCATAGCAGTGATATGAAAATCCATGTTTCTGAATGACAGAACCTAATGATGCCATGTAGACAGAGAAGAGAAGTGGGCCAAGAACTGAGTCCTGAGGCACCCCAGTAGCTAGATGTTGCAACTTGGATACCTCACCTCTCCAAGGCTAGATGTTGCGACTTGGATACCTCACCTCTCCAAGATACTTGAAGGACCTATCTGAGAGGTAAGACTCAAACCACTGGAGTGTGGTTCCTGAGATGCCCTTTTTCAATAGGGTAGACTGGAGGATCTGGTAGTTGACCGTATCAAAAGCAGCGGACAGATCCAGCAAAATAAGTAATGAAGACTTGGAAGCCGCTCTAGCAAGTTGCTTCAACAACTGAGAGAGAGCAAGGCAGTTTCGGTCGAATGTCCACTTCTGAAGCACTTCTGAAGCCATGGTTGCAACTACATGGTTGCTGTCAAGGAGGTTGTTCTGTGTTAGAAAGGCAGAGACTTGGTTGAACACAACTCGTTCAAGTGTTTTTGCAATGAAAGGTAGAAGGGAAACCGGTCTATAGTTCCCTAAAAGAGTTGGGTTAAGAGTGGGTTTCTTAAGAAGTTGGGTTATACGAGCCTGTTTAAATGCTGAGGGAAAAACTCCAGTGTGAAGGGATGTGTTAACGATGTGAGTGAGTGCAGGTACAACTGCAGGAGAAATGGCTTGAAGGAGATGAGATGGAATAGGATCAAGCGGACAAGTAGTAGGATGACTGGAAAGGATGCGTTTAGAGACTTCTGCATCAGAGAGTGGAGAGAAGGATGTGAATGAGTGTATGTTTGCTGGTAAGATGTTTTTGACAGCTTGTGGTGTGGAGAATTGTGCAGTGAGGTTTGTAATTTTATTAATGAAGAATGTGGCAAAGTCATCAGCTGTTAGAGTTGATGAAGGAGGGGTAGGTGGAGGACAAAGGAGGGGGGAAATGTTTTAAAGAGCATGCGAGAGTTAGGCGAATTGTTATTTTTACACCATGTCCCATTTTCAAACACTCATACACATTTTTCCTTTATAGGTTTGCTCATTCTTTCAGTTGATTCCTGTTCACAGTGACCCTGACTATTACTGTATTAAGTTTCAAATATTTTTACTGTATAGTAGGATTTTGGAGAAAATTAAAGCCAAATTCACCCCAAGCATCTAAGTGCATAAGCATTTTTACACCATGTCCCATTTTCAAACACTCATAAAAATATTTCCTTTATAGGTATATGTTTACTGTTTTGTGTATATGTTTACTGTATAGTTTTGGAGAAAATTAATAGCAAATTCACCCCAAGCACCCAAGTGCATAAGCATTTTTACACCATGTCCCATTTTCAAACACTCATATAAATATTTCCTTTATAGGTTTGCTCGTTCTTTCAGTTGATTCCTGTTCACAGTGACCCTAACTATTAGTGTATTAAGTTTCAAATATGTTTACTGTATAGATTTGGAGAAAATTAAAAGGCAAATTCACCCCAAGCATCTAAGTGCATCTTTGCAGTATTACATCACATCTCATTTTCAAACACTCATAAAATCATTGTTTTATAGGTTTGCTCGTTCTTTCAGTTGATTCCTATTCACAGTGATCCTGACTATTACCGTATTAAGTTTCAAATATGTTTACTGTATAGTTTTGGAAAAAATTAATAGCGAATTCACCCCAAGCATCTAAGTGCATAAGTATTTTTACACCATGTCCCATTTTCAAACACTCATAAAAATATTTCCTTTATAGGTATATAAATTGATTCCTGTTCACAGTCACCCTGACTATTACTGTAATAATTTTCAAATAGTTTTACTGTATAGTTTTGGAGAAAATGAATTGCAAATTCACCCCAAGTGTACAAGTGCATTCTAACACTCTTACACTATGTCCCATTTTCTAACACTCATAATTTTTTTTCCTTTATAGGTTTTCTCATTCTTCCAATTGATTCCTTTTCAGAGTGAATCAAACTATTACTGTATCAATATTCCAACTGATTTTACTGTATAGTTTTGAAGAAAAGTAAAGAAAAGCACTCCAAAATCAGTGCATTCTAATAATTTCCAAATTCAAACACTCATAAAAAGCTTTCTTTATAGGTTTGCTTGTTCTGTCAGTTGATTCCACAGTAACCCTGGCTATTACTGTATTACTTTTCAAGTCTTTTACTGTATGGTTTTGAAGAAAATAAATGGTAAACACTCCAAGTGTAAAAGTGTATTCTTGCAGTTGCACTATTACCCATTTTCAAACATACATAAAAATACTTCCTTTATAGGTTTCAATTTCAATTGATTTCTGTTCACAGTGATCCTTACCATTACTGTATTAATTTTCAAATCATTGTACTCTACAGTTTTGGCGAAAATTAAAAGAAAATTCACTCCAGATATCAAAGTGCATTCCAGCGTTTGGACCATTTCCCATTTTCAAACACTCATAAAAATATTTTCTGTATTGGTTTGCTCATTCTTTGAAATAATTCCTGTTCACAATGACCCTGACTTTTTCTATTTTAATTTTTATGTCATTTTACTGTATAGTTTCTAGTAAAATTAATAGTAAAATTAAAGGCATACTCACTCCAAAATTGTTTTTGGAGTGCAGTCTTGCATTTTCAAACACGTTTCATTTTTAAAGGCATTACTATGCAAACGTACCACGCTTATAACCATATGAAATTGAAACGTCTCATTTCCTATCTGACGGTCACTACGAGTTATGTCGTGACGACATTAAGGGTTTACTTAGGAGCCCCTGAGTTTAAGAGAAAATGCCTATGAGAATTGGCTAGTGGAATTTATAAGGCGACAGCATGCATTCACTCATTAAACTTTTTACTTCGGAGCTGAGTGGTTGTATGAAAGCTGTGGCGGGAAGAGCAAACGACAGACACAGTGGGTGTGGCGTCAGGCCTCGGAGAGGCTTTTATTCAAAAGAAATATAAAAATAACATGTCCAAAGGGGTTAAAGTGTCCAAAATAAACAGGGGATCTGGTGTCCTCGTCGTGCTGCGAGGGTTGTGAAGGAGGGGCAGTGTTCTGGAAGGAAGGGTCCAGGTAAGGGGCGGAGTCCGGCGGCCGCACGCGCTCCCCTCTGAGTTCCGGGGCGCGAGGGGCGGCGGCTTCTCCAGCGGCTTAGCGGCGCTTCCAGGGATTAAACGGCTCGGCATCCTGGCCCGTCAGCCATCTCACAGGTGCGGCACTCGATCCCTCAACGCTCCCTTCCTGGACCCACGAGGACACCAGCGTGCATGCACGGGGAAGAGACCGGTCTCTCGAGGAGAGGCGCACTCGGCATATAACAGCGGCGGTGATGAGGCTCCATTCACTTCAGGTGTGCCTCATCACACGCAGCCAGACCTGGCTGTTTTCAGCGCCCCTCCTCTCTCACACACCCACTCCCGTCGGGAGCCTGGTGAAGGGCGGCGATTAAGGGACGGGGAGATGCTGATAATTAGGGGGAGGCAGCCGACTCGTCACAAAGCTGATATACTCTACAAAGCGATTCATCTGCCGTGTGTCGGAGAGCTGTTCTGGTTGGCGGTATAGTGCGAACAGTGGTGTCCCTTTCAGTGATTCCCCTAGGAGCTTCAACTGAAAAGAGCAGTTTCTCTAAAAGAGCAAATCATGGACTGTTCGTGTCTTTTTAAAGATGTCATCTGTGTCCTCTTGGTTTTCTGTCCTCTGTCAATGGCCATGATCGCTGTCTTCAGTGTCTAGGCATTCAGCACGCTGAAGCTGCGTTCGTAGATGGTTCATGCTTCTACTGTGAGCGTATGACCATGAAAACGCTGCGATCACATCTCTCCTTTCTTAAAAGGAAAGGAGCAGACCCCTCTGCCACTACCCTTCCCGGTTTCTCTGCCACGAGCAGAGGACTGCCCGCTAGTGCGCTGGGAGATCTAAGTGTTACAGTGAGAGCCAGTCCCCACGGACCTCTCACTCCTCTCGCAGCGCTTGGGTGATTTTGCTGGGCCGTCTCTCGGCAGTCCCAGAATTTCATCCGGTGCTCCACCGGAGGATCAGGTGTCAATGGCAGCATCAGGGGATGGGCTATCATCCTCTGAGGATGAAGAATTGGCGGGGCTCCCCCCCTCGGATGTTGTCACCACCGCCGAATCGGACCCAGAGCTGACAGTCATGCTTGCCCGGGCAGCCATGCGCATCAGGCTGAAGGTGAATACACTGCCCAGCCCTGAGTCCTTGTAGCTGGATGATTGGTTTCGCGACACAGAACACAGCTCACAACCGTTCCTTTCTTCCTGGAGGTGCATGAGGAAATGACAAAGTCATGGACAGCCCCTTTCACAGCCAAAAGCCACTCGTCTTCTTCCTCCTTCCTCACTACCCTCGATGGCGGGGCAGCAAGGGGGTATGTGGACATTCCCCAGGTGGAGAGAGCGGTTGCGGTGCACCTGTGCCCAAAAAAAAACACCGCCATATGGAGGAATCGTTCGCGTCTCCTGTCCAAAGCCTGTAGGCTGTCGGCAGCTCTGGCTGCCAAGGCTGACAGTACTGTTGGCCAAGCTGCCTCTGCCCTGCATGCAAAGGCTATCATGCAGGTCCACCAAGCCAAGGCACTAAAACAAATGCACAAGGGTAGTACCAACCCGAAGTTGATGCAGGAGCTGTGCATGGCAACTGACTCGATGTGACGAAAGTCACAGCGCAGTCCCTTGGAAAGAACATCTCTGGCTCAACCTGGTCGAGATGAGAGACGTTGACAAAGTGTGCTTTCTTGACCCTTCCATCTCCAAGGCTGGCCTATTCGGCGACACTATCGAGGACTTCGCCCAGCAGTTCTTGGCAGTACAGAAGCAGACTGAGGCCATACAGCACATCCTGCCCCAACGTGATCCTCCTACTGTCACCGTTCCATCGTGGGCCACACCTCAGCCTGCTCCTCAGCGTGGGCATCCTCCCGCTTCCTCCACTGCTGTTCCACCCCGCGCTGAGACATTGTCGAGGCCGGCGCGTCAGGCTCCACGTAAGAAGGTGATGCCCCACATGTCCCAGTGGTCCGCTAAGTCCTACAGGAAGACGACAAAGCGGCCCTGACACAGGCAACCTGGAGATGTGGGAAGCTGCTATAGAACGCGCTGCCTTCTGTGCCATCCAGCACGACTCCCCACCACTGCACCGTATGCAGTATGTCAAATTGTCCCTTTGGTGCCACTCGCACGGAGTTTGGGGGAGTGGCTTGCACTACCCAACCCGTCCCGCTGGCTCATTCGGACAGTTCGACTCGGCTATGCAATGTAGTTCACCAGGCAACCTCCCAGGTTCAGCGGTGTCCTTGAGACTTCGGTGACAGTCTGAGATGCCCCTGTCCTGTGCGTGGAGATTGCTGTCCTGCAGGCGAAGGATGTAATCACGCCTGTCCCTCCAGCTGAGATGAAGCAGGGGTTTTACAGCTCTTACTTCATTGTGCCCAAGGAAAGCGGTGGCCTTTGGCCAATCTTGGATCGGCATGTCTTCAATCGGGCCCTTCACAAGCTTCCATTCAGGATGTTGATGCAGAAGCACATCCTCAGTTGCATCCAATCCCAGGATTGGTTTGCAGCGGTCGACCTGAAGGACGCATACTTTCATGTCTCAATTCTTTCTCGACACAGGCCGCTCGTACAGTTTGCGTTTGAGGGTCGGGCATGGCAGTACAAGGTCCACCCCTTCCGGCTGTCCCTTTTCCCCTGTGTCTTTACGAAGGTCGTGGAGGGTGCCCTTGCCCCGTTATGGAAAATGGGCATCAGGATCCTCAACTATCGCAACAACTTGCTCATCAAGGCCCAGTCGCGAGTTCAGTTGTGTGATCACCTGGTGCTCTGTCACCTCAGACAGTTAGGGCTGTGGGACTCGGGGAGTATGACGGCGCGTCTCACCATTGAGCGCGTCCAGTCAGTGCTGAACTTCCTGAGTTCCTTCAGAGGCAGGACGGTGATACCGCTGAAACACTTTCAGAGGCTCCTTGGGCATATGGCATCCGCAGCCGCAGTCACGCCGCTTGGATTGATTCATATGATACCACTCCAGCACTGATTACAGTCCCGATTCCCATGATGTGCATGGTGGCATGGTACACATTGTGTGACCATCACGCTGTTGTGTCGCCACTCATTCAGCCCTGGTCAGACCTTTCCTTTCTACGGACCGGGGTGCCCTTAGAACAAGTGTCCTGGCATGTTGTTGTCACGACGGATGCCTCCAGTATGGGCAAGGGCGCTACGTGCAAGGGGCAGGCAGCCTTGGGGTCCTGGACAGGGCCTCGACAGCTTTGGCACATAAACTACCATGAGTTGCTGGCAGTGTTTCTAGCCTTGCGGCAGTTCCGGCCATTGCTCCAGGACAAGCACGTGTTGATCTGCACGGACAACACTATGTCTGTTTTGTACATTAACCGACAGGGTCACAACTCACCCGTCATCTCCTCCTCTGAAGTCAGACTTGGTTCAAGTCGCTGCGTGCCATCCACATTCTGGGGGAGCTCAATCGTGCAGCCGACGCATTTTCACGACAGCTCATGTTCCCCGGAGAATGGTGACTCCATAATCAGGTGGTCCAGCTGATCTGGACTCAATTCAGGGAAGCTCAGGTAGACCTGTTTGCCTCCCACGAGTCCTCCCACTGGCAGTTGTACTATTCCCTGACCCAGATACCAGCGTCCAGATCTTTGGAACCTCCATGTGTGGCTCCTGGATGGGATGCAGCAGGCCTACGTGATCTGCCACCGGCGGTGGTAGACACTACCACTTCTAGGTGAGCTTATGCCTTTAAGTGGAGTCTGGTCACGAACTGGTGTTCTTCTCCCCGAGAAGACACCCGAAGATGCCTGAGTAGAGTCGTACTTTCTTTTCTGCAAGAAAGGTGGGGCATAGGCTGTCACCCTCCACCTTGAAAGTGATGCATGATGCAGTGGACGGCTGGTCCCTGGGGAAGCACGACCTGATCGTTAGGTTCCTGAGGGGTGCCAGAAGATAAAATCCTCCTAGGTCACACATTGTGCCCTCCTGGGATCTCTCTGTCGTCCTGGCTTGACTTCCGAGGGATCCCTTTGAACTGCTGGAATCGGTTGAGCTTAAATATTTGTCTATTAAGCAGCCTCCACTGTTGGAACGGCAATGGTATTCCAACGTCATATTGCGCGTTCGCGACTTCAACTGCTACTTCGTGGCGTTCTACTGTAACCGTCTACTACGGGAGAACAGCTGCTTTGCCTGCATTCGCAGCTGTTGCTTAAAGTCCCTATATAACTTCCTCATCCTCATGCACTAAAAATGTTGAATAGATTAATTTCTTTATGCATGAAATACTTGAATATAAATTTGTTGTTAATGAGTTGACCGTTCGCAAAACCCGCCCACCCTTAGTTACTGTTGCTATGCCCGACATACAATGCGCTCTCACACTACACATGTTCTCACGCAGTGAAAAATACATCGCAGAGCAAAGAGGAAACTGACAACACACTGACAGAGAAGACAGCAGGTTACTTCTGGTATGAAACAAGGTCTCAGGACCCTCAGCTTTTAAACTGTGTCATTTTTAAAGAAATTCAAACAATAAATACAGTTTTGTGGCTCTTTAATGTGTCGTGACAGATCACTGTATTGCCTCAGTTCAAACACGTGAACCGATCGTCTTTTCATATTTACCTAAAGCACCAAATGAACATGAATAAACATCAGAAAGTGTTTTATTTCAACCGCGGAACACACCGTTTTTCAAGTTTAAATCCACAGAAGTAAATGTGCTCTTCTGTCTGAGTTGTGGTTGAGGCTAGAAGAGATACAGCTGCGGCTACTGGGCTATATGCGTATTTACATATTTTCCAAGCCGACAATATAACGTGAAACCTATGAAAATGGTTTTAAAAAGCACATAGCACCGTAGTTTCATCACTTTACAGTGTCGAAGTGACGGTCTTTTTGCAGTAAAGTATCTGTCATAGTTTAATGAGTGGAAGATGACATGAAGCGATCCGAGGTTATAGCTGCATTGTGAACAGATGAGTGCACATGTGCATATAAAGCTCCCGATCGGGGCTAAATTCACGGGATTTTGTCCACAGAATGATAAGAGCACACATTTTAACATATTATTTTATTATTTCACACTCAGCATTTAACTTTAGCGCTGCAAGCCATGCATACAGCGCCGATGTTGTGCCCAATTCCGACCCCTGCCAGATTATTACCCCCCTAGTATTGGTAGGCGTTAGGGTTAGGTGTGGGGGAGGGGTTAGGATTAGGGGTGGGGTTAGGATTAGGCAATCAGATAGCGATTTCAACGAGAGGGGTAATAATTTGGCAGGGGGTCGAAAATGGGCACAACACCGGTATCCTGACATTTTATCCTACCCATCAGATTTTCCTACCGGGGCTTACTGCGCATGCGCACATCAATATTTCGTCCTTTTTCTCATGCTGAACAACAATATTTAATGCATCTGCATTACTGTAAGGGGTAGGTTTAGGGTTAGGGTTGGTTACCGTTACCGTGGCAGCCATCAACAACACAGCTTAACCCTCAGCACATTTTTATATTGAGTTATTGAAAAAGTTTTAATTCAGTCGATCTTTTTTTACCCCGTTTTAACATGGATTTCTATGGAGACAGGCCGTAGCTGTCGGGCAAGATGGCGGATAGCAGCGGCGGCGCATAATCTCTGCGTTCTGATTGGTTAGATCGCCTGTCAATCAAGCTCTTTGCAAAGCAGATAAGCCATAGTTCTGTTAAACCATTTCTGTTACTAAGTATTGTGGTGCCTTACACAAAAAAATAAAAACATTTGAAGAGTCAGGACTGATGTTTGCTATTATAGTTAGGCCAGAGCTACTAAAATATTAGTTTCATCTGTGCATCTTAGATTTTGTATTCTCCTGGGTGCACAAACTGCAGATTATTTGAAAATGATAACATAATTATAAATATAATAATTATATATATAATTATAAATATAATATAATTATAAAATAAAAA